>PVKA01007771.1:0-76245 GCA_004027165.1 Ctenomys sociabilis
AAAAAGACCAAAAAAAAAAAAAAAAAATAGATCATAGTAGCCTTTCAAGAAGAGAACAAGATTAGTTTTAATCCTAGATGATCCTTGAGTGTTCCACTGCGGCACTGACAGAGACACGAACAGCTTTTTCCAGAAGCCTAGTTTCACAGTGATAAACAAGATGTTCCATAATCATTTTCTTGAAAACTACTTTCTATACGAAATGCCTCATGCTGTTCTTGGACGTATTAAGGAAAGATGCAATATTTTAAGCAGTAAGATGAGGAGGCAACTTCACTTGAGTCAGAAGCCCCCTCATAGCTGTCCCTTCCACTGGCCCTCACTGCACAGCCCTCTTCTGGCTCTGTGCTGGGCCCTGGCTACTCCTTACCGCAGGCTCCTGGACAGGGGCTGGCTGCAGGGCTGCAGCCGGCTGTGCCTGGGACTGCGGCACCACCACCGCAGTCTTGGGCTGCAGGGCAGCCTGCTGAGTCAGCTGTTGTTGGTGCAGGGGTGCGGCCAGCTGCTGCTGCTGCTGCTGCTGCTGCTGCTGCTGCTGCTGCTGCTGCTGCTGCTGCTGCTGCTGCTGGTAGAAGTTCTGTATCAGCTGCTGTTGAGAGCCTGCCTGGGACACCACAGGGAACTGAGCAATTGCTGCTTGCTGGCTTGGTGGATGTACTGCCTGAAACTGAGCAGGAGAGAGTGGCAAGACATGAGGAGGAAAGCAAGAACCTGCCGCAGAACCACATTCATAAATGACATTATTGAATGTCTCAATCATGAGCGAGACCAGCACTGAAGGCAAAGGCAAGGGTAGGCAGAAGTCTTTTTGCCAGGACTAAAAACTCTTGACAGGAACTTCAGAGCACTAAAATAAATCCAGCAGCACCTTACACAGTGAGGCCGTTTCCACCACACTCACCTGGCCTCTGAAGTGGGCTTCCAGACCTCGCCCTAAAGCTCCCCGATGAACATAGTGTGACTCTATGATAACAGATGCAAGTAAGTGATCATCCAAAGACAGAAAGAATTCTTCCTATAAAGAGTTATGAAGTAGCCAAGATTAAAACAATTCCCTGCCTGGGCACATGCAGCCATGAGGACAATGAAAATAACCTAAATATCAACCTACTACTGAAACCTTTCAAGTCTTCCTCAAAATTACTGTCCAATAGCCCCATCTTTATGAAACCTAACCATACATTCAACATACTTAGTATTCTCCATGATACTGCATCTCCCTCTTCCCATACATCTTCTTTAAAATTGGTGGAGAGGGTCTTCTCAGGGTTGCCATGCTCATTTTGAATTTGTGGGTTTAAACAATCCTTCTGCCTTGGCCTCCATACATGGTCTGCTTTACTTCATTTACTTACTATTTTTTTGAGAGGGTCTTGCTAGGCTGCCTAGCCTGGCTCTGAGCTCCTGAAATCAAGTAACGCCTGCCTCAGCCTCCAAGGTACCTAGGGCTATGGATGCACACTGTGCCACTTTATGGCACATCTCATGTTGCTCCTATCCCCTCTCCTAGGGATTATGTGCCGCATGCACAAAGCACACCGCTTTGGAACACCCTAAATTCTGTTGCTTCATTGCAGAGTTAAGAGGATACTGTTTATCTACTTGGGCAAAGTTAAAGGGCTAACAAAAAAAGCAGAGGTCAAAATACCTGCTTACTTACAATAGTAAAATGCTAGAAACATCTCAAATGTTGAAGAAACTGAATGAACTATGAGAAATCCTGAAAGGTATCAAATGAACACTCTCAAGCTGTAGACAGGGAGGAGGGATACCTCTACTTAAGGGTTAAAGGGGATTTTGTACATTTAACTGTTAAACCATATATGATTTACATATTTTTAAAACAAAATTAAACCCAAATTTTATTTTACTCTATTTTTTTTTTTTTGGACTGGGGATTCAACTCAGGACCTTGCATTTGTGAGGCAGGTACTTATGCTACTGAGCTATCTCCCCAGCCTTAAACCAAAATTTTAAACACAGCAACTAAAAACTAAAAACAAAATGAAGCAAATAAGGGCTGGCAAGATAGCTCAGTGGACTAAGTACCTGCTTAGGCAAGCCCAGGGACCCAGGTTTGATCCCTGGCACCATAGCCTGTGTCATCCCTGATCCCAGGTGTAACGGGCAGGCCACTGAGCCTGGGTATGGTGGTGCTTGTCTGTAATTCTAGCGCTGGGGAGGCTAAAAATAGGAAGATCACTACGAATCCGAGCTGCATAGCGAGACCCTGTACCAAATACATTAAAAAAAAAAAAAAGAAAATAAAAAAAGAAGCAAATAAACTTGTGGATAAAGCTGGTAGCTGAACTGCCCAGGAAATAATGTGCTAAACATTCTAAAAGTAAAAAGAGAAAATAAATCCTAAATTGTTTTTTTTAGTGATCAAATTGGTATGATTATCCTGAAACTAACAAGTAATTAATTAATGCTATTAGGCATCAAGAGTCTCAGGTAAGAAAGACAACAGGATTGGGATTTAGCTCAGCGGCAAACCATGTGCATGGCAAACATGAGGTCATGAGTTTGATTCCTAGCATCAAACAAACAAAAATACAACAAAGTCCAAGAAGCTAAACAGAAATCCTATAATTATAAATCCTCAGAAATATAACTGAATTCATGTGTAGTGTCTAACAAAACAGATTTCCCAATTGTCCACTAAGCGGCCTAGACAGAACCACACACCTTTTAGTGAGCATCTCTAGCACCAAACGATGGTTTCTAAACAGTTCTATCAAAAACCACTCCTTAAAGAAATGGATGTTTTCAGGGTGAGCCTCAATAATAGAACAAGTATCAATGCCTGATGGCAAGGGAATCGTTAGAGACTCCTAGAATCGCATCCAAAGGACTCAGAAAACAAGTTGCTGGGGTTTCTTGGTACAAGAAATCAAACTCAAGAGCCTTGTGCTAAGCCAGGCAGATGCCGTGCCACTGAGCTATATCCCCAGCCACCAGAAGACAATTTGAAGGGACTTTCCCTGGCCAAAGTTAGGCCAATCTGAATATCAAAATACATTTTTAAAAACTGCAATCTATTGAAAGATATGGAATACATTAAAATCCATAAATTTATGCTAGCATGAAACAAAAACCTCACCGTCACTGTTGGATTGTGCGGTGAACAAACCCATTCTGAAAAGTGAGAAATAAAGGGAATGGAGCAAGCACTTCTCTTGCCTTTTCTGTATGAACTACCATAGGACAACGACAACTAAAGAGCTGATTAAAAAAAGTCTTCGCAGGAAAACTCCAACTACAAAATGAAAAGGGAAAGCTAGAGTAACATTTTACCATCCCTAGTGAATTGATACTTGGGAAATACTCAGCAATGGATGCTAAGCTAATAAGGAATGCTGAAAAGACAGACAACACTTAAACACACTGGTCTTGATATTAATAAAAAACAGGACAAGCACTGATCTCCTGCTGTAACAGATAAAAAAAAAAAACCACAGAACTGTCAGGCTGAGCTGAACACGAGCAGCCTTTAAGAAATTAACAATTTACAGAGAGGATGCAGGGACATCTTAGCAAGGGACCACAAGACAACCAGGCCAAACCCAGAATGTCAAAAACGCCTCAGAACAAGTAACTTAGACTTTATAAAACATAAATGGAAAAGGGAGAAAACGAAGAGAACTTATGAGTAAAAGATGGTTCAAAAAACGATGTGATGTTAATAGCTGTCTGTCCCAGAGCTTCACAAGGGAGCCATCTGTGCCTAGTGGGCCTTTTGACTGACACCACACAGCTTCAGAGTGTGGGGCACACGCGACCACCTTACCTGCTGAGTCTGGGCCTGCTGCTGCTGTGCTTGCTGCTGCTGCGGCGGCTGCGGCGGAGGCTGTTGCTTGAGGAAGAGCTGCTGCTGCTGGTGCTGGGGTGTGGCCTGGGCCTGGGGGGAAGGTGTGGGCTGCGGGATAGATGGGGCCTGAGGCTGCTTGGGCTGAGATTGTGCCAGAGGCTGGCTGGGTGGGGGCTGGGCTTTTGGTTGGGAAACACTGGCCAAGAGGCCAGGCTGATTGCTGGGTCCTGCAATGAGAATAAACTCCGTATCAGGGTTCCAAACTTCTTCAGACATAAACTGCTTTCTGAGTATTCTCAAAGCCATAAAGAGGTGTGATAAATAAGCAGCACGTCCTGAGGTCCATGGGCTCCTACCTTTCTTTCCACATGCTCTGTTCCACCTGGAAAGTCTTTTCATCTTCTTGCTGAATGCTATGTACTTCGATTGTTTCAAAACAGGGTTCAATAACAAGATTCAATACTTGCCTCCTCCAGAAAGTCTTCCCTTATCTACACAGGCAAATGGCAACTGCTGCCACCATCCATTAGCACAGTCTCTGCACCAGACTGTATAGTACACAACAAAAGCGTTCTCTGATGTTTATGTGTAGCTTACATAACCCTCACCTGGATGCCCGGCTGTGAAGAGATGATCACCGAATGTACCACAAGCAGCTGCTTCATAGGGGGAATGAGGGTTGTGTTTAGTTACCTGACACCCTGAGCCAGTCCTCCTTAGGAAACACACAACTCACTCATCTCATTAGAAACAACATGAAAAGATGGACAAGATCCTTTAAGACACAAAGCACTATAGAAACAATCTTCCAAGGGCTGGCGAGATAGCTCAGTGGACTGAGACCCTGCTAGGCAAGCACAGGGACTGGGGTTCCATCCCCAGCATCACATGCCACACCAGCCCTGCCCCCAGGTGCACTGAGCCAGCCGCCAAGACTGGGCATGGTGGTGCATGCCTATAATTCCAACACCTCCTGCAAACAGGAGGATCACTACAAGTCTGAGCTGTGTAGTGAGACCCTATATCAAATACATTAAAAAAAAGAAACAATTTTCCTCTGTGAGTGTCAAAAAGAGGTGAGCCAAGTTCTATTGAAAACAACAACAACAAAAAATATGAAACAAAGAAGTAGTATAGGATAAAGACACCAAACTACAAATTAGGACCACGAAAAAAAAAATGAATACAACAAATTCCAGTGTTCTTTGAGATCCCACCTGCAAATACAATGAGAGGTCTCCCCTTTGCAGCCACTCGCTATATATTTCAGTGGCAGCTCACCTCAATTCTTTATGGGTGTGTGGGTTCCATTTCTAAAGCAAAGCTAGGTTTTCCAACAGACCACAACAAAGAGATGCTCCAACCTGCAAACCAGTCTGGTTACTCACCTGCAGCCTGAGGTAGAGGCTGAACCGTGGCCCTCTTTCGAGGCGTGAGGGCTGGTTGAATGGGAAGGATTCCTGGGTTTGGCTGAGTCTGCCCAGCTTTAGGCCGCTGGCGGGGTGCAATTGAAGTCTCTGTGGTAGGAATGGGATCTGTCAGTCTAGAAAACAAAAAAGAAAAAAAAGTTCATTCAAGTTAAAGTGTAGGAAAACAAGAGAGGAGGGGGCAAACCTTCCAGATCCGCTTAATCAATTTTTTCTACAAGACAACCACAGAATAGTATGGTGTTACATGTATTGGAGAAAAATAAAAAAAAAAAAAATAATAAAAAAACACTTGGTGAGAAATAAAAATTTTAATACACTAGCCAAAATATATAAAGCAGATTTCTTTCAGGCAGAACTTTTTATACATGGAGGTACAGAGTAAATCTCAAGGAGAATACAGAATGCAACGTTTCCTAAGCTTTTTGCTCTCCAGATCTGTTACGGTTTGTATCTAGATGCCCCCAGCCCAGCACCATGGGCTCATAAGCAGAATTTTGGAAAGTGACTGAATTTGGGGGCTGCCACAGCTGACTTGCTGAGAGGAGACAAGGTCTGGTTAGCAGTGCAGCACTGGGGGCTTGACCTGGAGAGTGTGCCCCCTTCTCTGGCTCTCCCCTTCACTCTTGGCTCCCCGACTGCCATGACCGGAGCAGCTTTGCTGAGCCCAAGCTTCTCTGCCATCCTGTCTCCGGGTTTGAGCCTGCCAAACAAGGACTAAAAGTTCTGAACTGTGAGACTAAAGTAAAACTCTCCTCCTTTAAACTGTAGACACTGTGTGCCAGCGATAAGCAAATGACTGAATCAGGACCCTTTCACCCAATACTTTCTAGGGTTTCTGAGAATACATGTGGGGTGACAACACAAAGAGGGGTTAGAACGCATGTGCTCTTCAGACAGAGAAGGAATTCAAACATGGTTTGAACTAGTAGCTGCCAAAATGGTCTCTACAATGAACAGCAGGCAAATGAACAGATCCAACATGACAACTGGAAGCAGTAAGTCGTGAGAAAAAATAAATACCTTTCATATACCACTGTTACACGACTTTATAACAGCCAAACCTAATCTAAACTGATGTCATCTCCTTGCTCCTTGTGATGGTTCTGAAGTCTGGACACTAATTTCTATTCACTTATAATAGTGCAGGCAGCTGGCTACACTACCTGACTTAGATTGGAGTACAACTGAGGTGAAGGCCAAAATAAACAAGCTTCATGAGTATTTCCAAAACATGTCTGAAACAGGATCCATGAAATGAAAAACAGGAAGCAAAGGAGCTGCCCCCAGGTACTTCCCTAACTTCCATAACTCCAAGATATATTCCTCTTGGATACAGAAACCTCTCACTGGCATCCTGTCAAGACAGAATCTCTTGTGCTGCATAGAAAACAAGATATAAAAGCTACCACATTTAGGGAGGCTGCAACCTGGGGAAGGGAGGTGGGAAGAGAAATGGAATAGTTGTTGAAAAACACAAGAAAGGTATAAAAAGACACAGAGATGAGGGAAGTGAACAGACTCCTGTGAAAACTAATTAATCAATTAATTAATTTAGTTTGTGGTGCCAGCAATTGAACTCAGGACCTTGCGTTTGCCAGGCTGGCACTCATGCCACTGAGCTATGTCCCCAGCCCCTCCTACGAAAATTTAGATGTGAAAGCCTTCCATGCTGGTCTTGGGAATATAAGATACAGTTCAAGAAACTATCTATGAGCTCTGGCTCTCTACTAACAGTGTGATAAAGGCCATGTCATATCTTTCAGTCTTGGTCCCTTATGTGTAAAATGTGTAAATGTGTCTATGCATTAATAATTATGAAATTATTTTATAAACAATGGCATATTCTACTGTTTATAAGGACCTCAATGAGTATGCTTTGTGGGAACAGAAAAAGTGATCCTTGCTTAGCTTCTATATATATAATACATTTAGGCCTCATATAAGAAGGCTCTAAATTCAAAAGGCTAAGCTGCTTAAAATAAACCCCAAAGGATTTCCAAAGAGATGAGCATGGCATCTTACTGTAAGAAATCAGCAAACTACAAACAATACATCTCACTTGTCTGATAAGCAAGTTTGCTAGGTTTGTTTAAAAAAAGTCATTTCTTTAAAAGCACAGCTAGAATAACTGATGTAGTAAGTATTCTATATTCAAGAACTTTTAAAATGAAAAATTATTTTACTATTCTATTGAAATTCACATAGTCACAGATGATCTAGAATTCTTTGTTGACAGAGCTTACTGCTAACATCTCTTCAGAAGGAAAATATATTGGTAGAGCGAGGAGACACATAGTAGTCCTCCCTGCATTAGTTTAGATTAGGTTTGGCTGTTATAAAAAGTCGTGTAACAGTGGTATACTAAAGGTATTTATTTTTTCTCACAACTTACTGCTTCCAGTTGCTATGTTGGATCCACCATATTTCCCCACCTCAGAATTTGCCACTTGCAAAATATGGCAGCTATGAGGATGTGCCTGACAGATCCGCAGCATAGCGCATGTGAAAGCTAGGCTGCTATGTTACAAAAATTCAACACAGAGCGACCCCGAAGCCATGCTTCTCATAGGCTTCTCCTAGCCCTCATATTGCAAATGCAGGGTCTCCTCAAAGAAAGGGGCCTCCTCTGCTGGCAGACTTTGGGGTAAGGACCCCCTAAGACATATGGTGATGGATCCAACCACCACTCTCCTTCCTCTGTCTGGGTCACACTGGAGCTTCTGTGGGTTCTCCCTGCCTTTCCTGCCTCTCTTCCCATTCTCTCTCTCACTTGTGCATTTCCCTGGTTCACAGTTTGCATATTAGCCATTTCTTTGCATCTGCTTCTTAGAAGATTCTAGGTAGTATAAAATGTGATGAGTTAAACCCCACAAGGTCTTTTGCTGTTCAGAAGCTTGGTGCTTTGATCTGAGTGAACAGGCTGGAGCAAGGAAGGTCAGAGATTATAATAGTGAACATAGCTAAGCACAAGCTGGGACACATGCTGGGAAACTCATACTGGCAACAGTTAAAGTCTACCTGGCCTCTTCTCTCAATGTCCCTTTCAAGAAAAACAGCTGCAGCATTCTAAATTCTCTTTCAAATGTAGATCACAGTACTTTACATTCTTGGCATTCCCAAAGAATAGTTTCTGCTGAAGAGAGTCAGGGTTTCCTTTCTCAATCTAGGCAACCTTTGGTCACAGCAGCTAAGAATGGAGAAACACAGAGCTGATGCTGCTGTTCCTCCAGCAGGATGTGTGCTCATGGAGACATTTCTTACCTGGCCTTTGGCTGGGTCTTTTTTGCAGCTGCCTCACTGGCTTTCACTGGTTCAGGAAGCTTTGCAGGAATGGGAGAGTTCTACAGGATTGAAAGAAAAAAAAGGATATCACAGATCTTTTCATAAAAGAATAACCAGCCTGACAGGACTAACAAAAATATATTACACTGTGGAATCTTTCAGTGTGACTTCCCTGACCCCGGATAGAGGGAAGGGAAGTCAACCAACTACATGGACGACTCAGCTACAGGGCTGACAAGATGAGAGAACAGTCAGCATGCAGTCCACTCTTCCCATCACTCTCCCTCTTCTTCACCAGGCTCAGCTGACCAGGGCTTGATCTTGGTCTATTTTCTTCTTACTACCCAGCTTAGAAGATGTTATAAAAGGAATGGGAAAGGGAGACTGCATTTTCAACTTCCCAGGTACATCTCAGAGAAGTCAGAGCTGGCCTGAGTGCCCACCAAGGTACACTCATCTTCTAGGCACAATACTGGGGGGACACCAGTGCTACCTGCAGCTTATGGCTACTGAAGCAGCATCCTTTCTCAATGCACGAGGAACTGCTACACACACAAGCCAAAGAGTGCTCTCCAGATTATATACTGTAGCACCTATACTGCTTCTAGGTTTTTGTTGTTGTAACCCAAGGCTTTGTTGGTTTTTTTGCGGAACTGGCGATTGAACTCAGGCCCTTGCATTTGCCAAGGAAGTACTTTATTCCACTCAGCCATCTCCCTGGCCCAAGGCCTTGCTTGTGCTAAGCAAGTAAGTACTCTACCAATGAGCTACATCCTTAGCCTTTTTTATTTTCATTTTGAGACAAGGTCTCACTAAATTGCCCTGGCTGACCTTGAGCTCATGATCCTTCTATCTCAGCCTCCCATCTAGCTGGGATGATAGGCATGGATCACTGAACCAGCCCAACACTGCTTCACTGAGGGAAGCAACCAACTAGATGAGTACCAAATGACATGTGCTATGGTTTGGATCAAGAACGTTCCCCAAAGGCCTATGGGTAGAGCTTCTAGAAGGTGAATGAATCAAGGAGCCACCACAAGCTGGCTTGCTGCCAGGTAGTGGGGTCTGGTTAGAAGCAGGTCATAAGGGTGTGACTTGGAAATGTGTATCTCCCTCGCCAGCTCCTCTCTTTTTTCTCTGCTTCCAGATCACCATGACATAAGCAGCTTTGCTCTGCCCAGGCCTGTCCACTACATTCTTTATGCCTTGGAACCAGCAGAAGAATGAGCAAAAGGGAGCTTCTTCTCCTTCACGCTGTGGGTGCCTGGCATTGTGTTACAGCAATGAAGCAATGAAGAAAGTGACTAAGATAATGTGGCACTTGTAACAGTTACTTTTAGTATGAATGCTTTCAATTATATTTCATGTTATTTACTCTGTGAATGGGAAAATAAGACTGAAAACAAGGTAAAAACACAGTCATAGGAAGCTACTATACTACAGTCTTTGATTTAGTTTGGGTCACTTGGCAAGCAGAATACTATCATGCTGGCTTTTAGGAGGTTTCTCCTGTTTCTTTGTATTTCCAGGAGGGACTAACTTTTGCTGGAAAAATCATTTCTCTTCCACCTGTCCAGCCATCTGAATAATTACCAAATGTGGCAGTGAAAGGTTATTTTGAAAATTCATCATCAGAAAAACTATTAAGAAATTTTCTTTTCTTTTCTTTTTTTTTTTTTTTTGTCTTTGTCTTTTTGAGACAGGGTCTCACTATGCAGTTCAGGCTGGCCTTAAGCTCACTTTGTAGCTCAGGCTGGTCTCGAACTCACAACAATCCTCCTGCCTCAGCCTCCCAAGTGCTGGGATTACAGCATGCGCCACCAGATTAGAATCTATTCATTAGAATATCCACTAGTAAAATATTTAAGAGAACTGGGTCACAACATGACAGAAAAATATGGCAAGATTGTAAAGGTGTTTGCAAAGCATTTTACTCTGAAAACTGAGTGTAAGGTTTAGGTGAAGTAGAAAATGTGCTCATGGTTTAATGGGGGGAGGGAAAGAAAGATGAGCGTGGATCACAGATGGCTAATAGCAGAAGCACTACAGCAAGAACTGCTGGGAGGGGCTGTGTCTGCAGTGAACCTGGGGGTAACTCCAAGGCCTTGCCTCTGGATCAGCTCTAGGGATGGCTACAGGCCACGGCTAAGACAAGACATGAAATTGTCCACTCTTCACTCAAAGCTTCCAGATCAATCACTAGCATATTTTTTGTTCAGTAACTGCCTCAGTTTTATAATTATATTCTGTTGGAAAATAGGATTCTCTTTATAGCAGCTGTTTTGCAGTTTTGCTTGAATGGCCCTTAGTAGATAAACCAAGCAATATCTACATTCATTTAAACAGCCGATTAATGCCCCAGGAGCTCAAAATGACAACTCCAAAATGTTTAATTCCCCTTGAAGCATCGTACACATACCTGTACATTTGGAACTGGGCATTCTTTCTTGAGTAGTTTAAATGAGAAGTAGGAGACCTGGTAAATATCTGGCCTTTTATCGGGATCTGGTTCCAACATATACCCTACAACAAACACATAAACTTACTTAGTAATATCTTAACACTAGGAAATATAATGTTTTTTACTACCAGAATTTTGTTACCTTTTTATTTCTCATAAAAGTCAGAAAGCATAATTAGCCCTTTTCCTAATAAAGGAAAGTTCTACATTTCTTATAATAGTTAAAACCAAAACAAAATAATTATCTTCACTGTAAAACTGCTACTTGAGTTTCATATTCCATGCCTTGCACAACAGGGCCTTAAGCTGTCAATATGACAGTCACCCCTTCCTGTCTGTACACCTAGGATGGTCTTGCTTAAGGCTTCCCTGGTTCATATTCACTTGCTAAATAAATGATCATTTTTCATGACCAAGACCCAAACTTCATAAATTTATTTATTAATATTTTGTTGGAGATAATAGCTGGTTTCTAGTATAGGAGAAGTTTTAAAGTAACATGTATAAATCTACTTTAACAGTGATTCATAGGCCCTTTAAACTTCTGTATTTTCTTTTAAGGTTCTGGCCTTATGCATGCTAGCCATGTGCTCTGCTCTCAAGTTACACTACCTGCCCAGACTCTGTCCTCTCTGAAGCTGGAAAATCCCTCAGGAAAATTCTCTGAGAGAACACAAACACATATGTAAATGTACAAAAAGGTACAATGAACTTTTACTGCTTAAGTGCTGAACAAATGGTTTGGACACAAAGTTCAGAAAAAATCAGTGAGGCTATAGCCTTGGAAGCCTTGGCAGGGAAGCAGGACAGAATTTTAGAGGGAAAGCAAATAAAAAGACAACCTGGGAGAGAGAATATGTAAACAAAAATGACCTTGGAGAAAGGCAAGAGAATTAATGCTTTGCTGTATGGAAACAAAGGATCTGGGACAGAGCAGACAGAGTTGCATGAGGGTACTGAACAAGGCTCTGAAGGGTCTTAAATGACACACTAGGGCTTTGGCCTCATTGTGCAGAACCACCAGCCAACCACTCAAGTTTACTGAATACTACATGAGAGAGTGATGTGTCATAAGAAAAATTTTGTAAGGGCTAGGAATGGGAGCACAAGAACCTAGGTTCACTCTCCAGTATGGGTAAGGGTATTGGGTACAGGCATGAGCTGATAGTCTATATATACTAACTATGGTGACAATGACGAAAATTAAGAAAAGCAATGAAAATAGCAACTCTAAAAAAATAATTAATATATCTTAAGACATGACTAGATTTCCTTTTGTATTAGGCAAATCAAAAGAAAATCTTAAATTTCAGCTATCCAGGCCTAAATGGTAACATCACAGAGATACTGAAAGGAGGACAGAAAAATCTTGTACTGAAAGGTAAAAGGAGAGGAGGGGGCACATAACGGTAGCGAAATAGAATTGTAGACATCTGAGTTTAGGGTAATAATGGATTTTTAAATAGTTTGAAAGCTGAATAGAGTTTTGGAAAGCTATAAAGTACTGAGGAGTTCATAAAGAGTTGCTTTTACCAATATGAATTTACTGTACAAATGTTCAAAAGAAAAAAAATACAAAAAAAGCTACTAACAATACTAAATTTGGCTACTTGCATTTCCTTCCAATCTTACCTATAATAATTCTAGTATACATACAATGTTTTACTCTGTAAACAACCTAACAACCATTAATTCCATATTTGGTTCCATTAAACATTCCCAATCCCTACCTCCCATTAATTACTGAAAGAGGCTGATAAGTCTGACAAATGGAATAGGTAGTAACTTAGAAGGTACAACTATTTAAAAAAAAAAAAAAAAAAAGCTACAACTATAGTAGACATGGTTCATACCTATAATGCCAGACCTCAGAAAATTAAGGCAGGAGGACACAAGGTTGAGGCTAGTCCACCTACATAGTGAGTTCAAGGCCAGCCTAAACTACATGGTGAGCTTTAATCTTAAAACAAAAAACAAAACAAAAACAACAACAACAAAAGCTGCAAGTATACTAACCTCAATAAGTACCTGCACTTTCTCAGCTTTAGTTTCCTTATGTGCATGAAAGGGATAATTATACTTAAAATATAGAGTTTTGGGCTGGGCATGTTCAGTGGTAATTTGCCCGCCCTACACAATGCCCTGGGTTTAAACCCAGCACTGCTAAAAACCAAATAACTACATGGTTATTTTGGTTTGTTTGCTTGTTTCTTGTAACAAACTCTTATTATGTAATTTAGGCTGGCCTTATATAGCCCTTGCTGATCTTGAACTCTCAATCCTGTTTCAGTCTCCAGCATGATGCTATTATAGGTGTGCAGCATTATGCTTGGCTATATAGGATTTTAAAAATTAGATGAGCCTCAAGCCCCCCAAATTTAGTGTTTCTATTTTTAAGCATGTATCCTACCTAGAATCTGAACTAGGTTGCTCAGGACTGATGATTCAAATGGTTAAAACTTAAGATGCTACACGCCTTGACCAAAGTGAAAAGATGATTTGCTTTTTTAAAATTTCTACCTCTTTATAATTTTAGTATAGGGTCTTATGCAAAGATTACTTATTCTACCATCTGGTTAGTCGATGCTGGCACATATGCTTGCTATGAAGATACACAAAAAAATGGAGACTCAAGCATTGAGCTTAGATGCTTGTTATACAAATCCAGTGATTAACCTAAAGGAAATGAAAAACCTGGTTCCACAGAGTTATACAGCCTTAATTATGTATTCATCCAGCCAATGCACTGCAATCACTTTCATTTGAGTTGCTTCCAGTTTTGCAAAGATGAATTTCTTATCAGTTGATATGAGTCAGCTGGACACCTTTGCTACCACAGCTTTCTTACAGACTGTAACAGAACATAGCATTACTCTACTGCTGAAAACACAAGTAAGACTTCTGCTGCTGGCTCAGGTATAAAACAGTTTAGATTTCAGCAAAAAAAAAAAAATGTATCACTCCAAGTAGGTACTGTTAAATTATCTTTATATTCCCTCCCAACTATTATCACTGATTGCTTTATTACGGGATCCAATCTACTGCGCCTGGAATCAAATCCACTTATTTTCCAATTCATTCCCAGTGATTAGAGATAAAAATATAAAACTAAAACCTTGAAATACTTACTAATAAGGCAGTGCATATCTTGAGAATATCGAGAGTTATCAGGAATTGTGAAGTTCCCATCACAAATTGCCACCTGACTCTCTCCAAATGGCAGAGTGAAGTAACATAATTTATATAACAAACATCCAAGAGCCTAAAGAAAAAAATGAAGAAATCAGATTGCCACTTGTGGTTTACCATAACACCAAGAAAATCTAATGAGAAACATTGGCACCATCAACTTTTACTAACAGATATAAATGCTGTATTAAAAACTTGAATTTAGAATCCAAAATGACTATTTAGAAACTCAGTTATTTCTACTATTATTACCAAAATCTATTCCAGTATAGAGCAAGTGTTCTACCATTAGGCATGATGGCAGCTGCCTGTAATCCCAGTAGGATTGGGAGACTGAGAGAGTAGGATTGCCATGAGTTCAAGGCCAGCCTGGTCTACACAGTGAGTTCAAAGCTAGTCTGAACTACATAACTAAACCCTTAAAAAAAAAAAAAAAGAACAAGCGTTTTACGAGTTTTGGTCTTAAGAACTAGCAAATATAAGTGGAAAGCACTTGAATAATTTCCACAGGGTTCTGAAGTAATTTTCTTTGTTATATTACAAGAAGCAATGGTTGGTCCCCTCACATCCAGATCAGTCCCAAGGGAAAGTGGACAGTGGTATGGTATGGGTACTACCATACTATTACATTATCTGCATTAAACTTGACAATATATGGTTGATGACTACCAATATCCTGGTGTGCACAGGTCAGTTGACACCTACCCAAATATCTGCTTTCGTAGTGATGATTTTGCCACTGTACAAGTTGACCATTTCTGGTGCTCGATAGGATAATGTTGTGTATCTACAATCAAGAGATTCATTTTTTGTTAAATTTATTAATGCCATAATTAAAAACCAGGAGCAATAGAAATTTTTATTACGTTAATAGAATCCAATTCCCTGTGAGCAATCCACAGAAGACAGCAGGAAATATTAGTGCAGATAAAGTGAGAGGTTGTCATTGGCACAATGATATCCTCACACCACAAGCCCTCTATAAAATGAAACGCTGGAATCGGTACAATGACATCATCACAGCGCGGCCCTCCAGCACCAGACCTAATCTAAAAACATGCTGGAGCCCAGATATGAATACATTAAATAAGCCCTAAAAGCAACTTTTCTTGGAGCTTCACATGATAAAATCTTCTCCTATAAATCCTTTTTGCCAGATACATATATTTCTGGTTTAAAAAAAAAAAAAAAAGTAAATGTTTAAATGTGGCTTAACAGAGATGCAATGCTAGCTTAGGATACTCTGGAGAACAGCAAACTGCGCTCAGAGTGGATAGGCTCGAAGTGCCTTTGATCTGGGCTCTGGAGTGAGCTGAAACAGTGTTCTTTTTATCTCTGGCTTGAGAAAATAGTGTCAGGACCCCCTCAGAGTGTGTCTTGGGGTCACTCAGCATGTAATCTGAGGATCCTAGCTGGGACTGATGTGGCTCACTAGAAGCAAAAGTGAATGTGACAGTGAAAAACCCAGTGCTGCGGAAATGATGGAAAATGGGTCAGGTTCTTGCTGAAGGTACGAGGCTAAAGAAGTATTTTCTTGTGACATTCGGCGATTTGGTATCTGCAGACCCCTTCAAAAGCCCCTACTCACCACCAACGTGGGTGAGTTGCTCATGAGCAGGAAGGAAGCAACAATTCAGACTCAGCACACAAGCACATCTGTGTGGCTGATAGTGGCACAGCTGGACACTTGGAAATACCACAGCTCTTTTACAGTGTGTGTGCCACTTAGTTTCTTAGGGACTTGTGATGTTGTAAACCTAAATACATTTGTGCAGTGACCATAGGCTCACTAATGAAGTGTAAGAAAATCCCTTCATTTTATTACAAACAATGCCTGTGATAGCCTTCCTTATTCTTCATTTAAAACCAAACAACCCGAGCATGCTTGTAATCCCAGCACTCAGGAAGCTGAGACAGGAGGACTGTTGTGAGTTCAAGACCAGCCTGGGCTACAATGTGAGTTCAAGGCCAGCCTGACCTGCATAGTGAGACCCAGTTGCAAAAACTAAAATAAATAAAACAAAAACAAATCAAACAATGCAACAGTGAACAGCATGCTCTGAAATGAAAGATAACTGATTAACATTGCCTTTTCCCATTCTGCCTGTCTCATCAAAACCTGAAAGTAGAATTACTCATCTGACAACAAAGGTAAAAAACTTACTTCTTAATCTCATCCTCTACTGCATTGACTCCCTCAATTTGTGGATTCTGGAATTTGTTGGTGGCACTTCCAAAGTCACATAGGACATAGTGGCCTCGGTCATGCAAGAGGATGTTTTCAACCTGAAAAACATTTCCCAACCATCCATTTCAAGTTATCGTTTAGCAGTACATGTGAAAATTTGGCTTCACAGTTGCATAAAACAATATTTTAACTTCCGCTCATCTCACTAATATGCACCAAAAAGTGACTCCCAGCCAAGTATCTCCATGGGGGTCACCCCAGGTAGAATGAAAGGAGAGGCACAGAAACAGGGTAAAATGAGGGCACAGAAGGTAAAAAGAGGGCACAAGGACTACACAGCAGGGTAAGTCGGAGTCCCAATGTTGTGGATTTCCACTACATTTCTCACACTGCAGAAACAGTCCTCACTGTAGTTCCCTTTTTTTAAAAAAAAAGAGAATAAGAAATAATTTTTAAAAACTTTATAAATTATACAGAATTTCAAAGAACAAGATCATAGGAATTCAACAATGGTTATTATATTGCACATTGTTGTCTTCAAAGTAGTTGCTTGGATATAAACACGCAAAATTGGTCAAAATAAAAATGTTAAACATTAATAAATTAGTAAACAATAATTATCCTAGCTGTCCTATATTATATATTTTTTTCCTTCTTTTTTTCTTTTCTCCTTTCCTTCATCCCGGTTGTTCTTTTGAGCAGTTTCTTTGCCTTTCACAATATCTATTGTTCCTTTCAGACTTTACTTACTCTTTCAGGTTCTTACCCGAGGGAGACATAGGGGTCTACCCATGCAGGTCTGATTTAGAACTCTTGCCCTTCTTCAGTCTAGAGCACTCTACCATCGTCCCAGCTCCCTAAAGAACCATTAAATTATCAACCATCTTTCAAACCCTATTCCAAAGGTCATGTCCTGTTTGGAAGCCTTCCTTGGGTCCTCACCCAAATACCACTCCTCCCTATCTTCCTTTCCTGTTTCATTCTTCTATGATGTCAACTACTTCAATTGACCCTTTTAAGTTCATATAACAATGCACTTACTATACTAGATTAGGATATCTAGAATTAGCATATTTAATATTTTAGTTACTTCTCAAACTGATAAAACGCCTAGGGGCAAATATGGGCAGTTTCCTTTATGAAATATTATACTGCTAGGTATGTAATTCCAGCATTCATGAGGCTGAGGCAGGAGAAGCACTGTGAGTTTCTGGCCAGCCTGGGCTACATAAGCAAGCTGAAGGCCAGCCTGAACTACATAGTGAGATCATGTCTCAAAAAAACAAAAAACTTTAACCCTAATTTTGTTTTTATAAATAAAGTCTTTGGTAGTGCTAAGAATTCTACTAAGAATTCTAAGTAGCTAGGAGCTTTTGAGAACCAAAACAGAAAAATCCCTGGTATTGAAGGATGCAACCAATAGAAACAACTGCAGAAAAATGGACATTGTTCTCAAAACATGGTATTAGCCTTTGGTTTGGGGCACTGCACTGCTTGGCATGCTTGAGGACAGGCCTAGCTGTGTGAGGCAGCTGAAAAGTCTTGTTAAGCCAATAAGACTATAGTCTCCACTGTCTCCTGTCTTCAGCCTTACCAAGACTGACCAACCACCTTTAGAAAACAAAGGCAAAACCAGATTATCAGCTACTTAAAGGCAAGCAGCAGCTCTTAAATTGTGTTTGTCTACACAGTGCCTTCTATATCACTTGATCCAGAAAAATTTTGTCCAATAGAATAAACCAAGAAACAAAACATATATAACACTGTATGTGTGTGTTATAAGGGTTTTGATGTGAGCTCATGTTCTACAGAACTTCACCTACGGAAAGCCTCTCTGAATACTGGGTTTGAGGTCTATTTTTGGCAGAGAGGCCTGAAAGGGCCTAGAACTGCATTATTCTAAAATGCCCTTGGGACTGGCTGCCAAATCAGAGAACAGTGGCTATCAGCCTGTGCAGATACCCATTTATCATAAAGAATTCTTTGTTACTGTTGTTTTATTTCTTTTTGTGTTTTTAGTACAGGGTATACAGGGTCTCACTATAGATCAGACTTGTAGTGATCCTCCTGATTTCAGCCTCCCAGTACTGGAATTATAGGTGCATTGCACCACACCCAGTCTCACTGCTATCTCAGTGTGCCCTAGGAGCAGGGCCAGCTTGGCATGCCAGAGATCGAACTCCCGGTCTCTGCATCTGCCTAAGCAGGCACTTTAACCTACTGAGCTATCTGGTCGGCCTGTTTGTTTTTTTGAGGCAGGGTCTCATTTTGTAGCTCAGCCTCACCTGAACTCACTCACTGAGATCCTCCTGTCTCAGCTTCCCAAATGCTGGGATTACAGGTATGTGCCGTCACACTTGGCACACGAAGAAACAATTCTTTTTTTCCAGTACCAGGGATTGAACTCAGGACCTTGTGCTTACCAGGTAGGTGCTGATGCCGCTGAGCTATATCCCCAGTGAAGGAACAATTCTTAATCATAGAATTATGAATTAAAAATGACTAAGATTTGTTCTCTTGTGGTATCCTAAGGTAGGCAAATATTTCTACCATTTACAGCTTTTTATTAAGGTTCTTGATTTAATGTACACACAGTGAGAGATAGTCAAGCAATACTGAGCATATACTAACTTGAGTAATCTAAAATAATTCCAACACAGCAACATCAATGTTCCAATCGCACTTAGAGGTTATAAAATATCAGCTATCATTTAATGAGCTTTTACTATTGTCAGTAATGCTGTACACAATATTTTATACAAAATCATTCCACTTAATTCACTTAATGACAATAATATTATGATCTCCATCTTAAAGTCAGGCCCAGAGTGATTAGGTCTCTAAATGTCACCCAGCTGGCAGGTAGTCAATCTGGAGAGTGAGCCTAAGCCTCCTAACCCTAGACAATTATATTCCTGTCAGGGGAGAAAGCAGATTTGGGCTGAGCTGATTCACAGCAGATTTATACTTGCCCCATATGTTGTATGGGTCTTGAGGACAGGGCTTTCTTAATATTTTACATTAAAAAATGCCCCATAATAGAAATCTAGTCCAAGAGGAGCCAAGTCTCTAAACTAGGAATGCTGATTTGATCAATGTCTGCTAAGCATTCTTTATTTTACCTAAGTTGTCCTTTATTCAGTTGTTCACTGTCTGCCCAACAAACTCCAGCTATCCTTCAAGACCTGGCTTACAACTCTTAAGTAAAACTTTCCATGACCATCCTACAAAATATACAGACTTTAGTGTCGACAGGACTGGGGTAGGGAAGGCCTGCAGACCAAATCAAGCAACGCCCATTGCTTATACAGTTTATGATGGCTTTTTTCTAGTGGTGGGTTTGAGCAGTTGCCACAGACTTTATTTATGGTCTAAATATTTTCTATCTAGCCCTTGCAGAAGAAGTTTGCCACCCTTTGAACTACAATAATCACCACTTAGCATGGAGCACTCTTCACCTGTAGGTTGGTTGCTTACATATTTATGCTTGCCTTCCCAAACACTGTAAAAAACATTTGGCGCCAGGACACTATGTCATACCTGTGTATATACCCTCAATACCTAGTCTAGTACTTTTCACACATTAAAAACCCATCCCATTGTGGCTGATAAAATCTTAGTGTAATCTGGCAACAATCTCCCTCCCGTACCTTACAAGGCCATGTGAAACCACATTTCTCCTACTATACATGTGCACACTCAGGATTTCTGAGTCAGTGTCTACTGCTGATGCTGGGATGTAGATCTAGAAAAATAAAGTTAACTAATGGCAAAACACAAACCAGGCAGAGGTGGGGAGAACAAAATCACTGCTAGGGGAAGGAGGGAGACTAGGCAGAAAGGTACAGAATGAAGATGAACCACACTGGCAGCCGGGTAAGACCAGTAATCCTTCCCTGGCTACTCTGCACATTTGCTAGGAGAATCAAAAGACATTCACAAGGTGAAATGGCTTGGAAGCAGCCCTCTTAGCCACTGCTGTATTCTCCACCCACTGTTGGGTGTCCTGTGAGCTACAGCTCCTTTAGAAACTTCCAAGGCCACGCTGGCTTGTCATCTGTTACCACCACCACCCAACTACTCAACAACAATGTGGTGTGTGGCAATAACACTGGACTTGGGGCAGGAGACCTCAAGAGCTATTTCTCGTTTTTGACCCAGCCAAATGGGTAAGCCTCTTTTGGCTTGCTTCTCACCTGCAAAGAGAAGCTGATATTTCCATCACTATTGTTATAAAGCAAGTAAGAAAATATAGATGAAAGAAAGCTATAAATCTTCCCATACATATGCGAGATACAACCACATGCAAGAAACGTGTTTGAATATATACTATACGCCAAATATTTTTCTAGATTCTAGGGATAAGGTTGCAAAAACAAAAAGAGCTTAGAGTCCTGCTGAGGGGAATAAGAAAATAATTACAATTGTCGGGTGGATACAATTGTTATGAAACAGATTCTAGCTTGTTAAGTAAGGTGAAGAAGGATGGCCCTAAACAATCCAGTCAGGGAAGGTCTCTCCTGAGGGCAGCAGAGACCTGAATGAGGAAAAAGCAGCCCTGGATGAGCTGGGGGAAGAACATTCTGAGCAGAACACAGTCAGCCCCACATAATCCAGGGAACCAGGGGGGCTGGACCAGCCCTGGGCTTGAACTAGTACTGGGAAGGGAGCTAAAAACATGGGACAGGACATACCCTAGTCCTCTCACTGTATGGGGAGAAGATAATGCAGCCTTGGATAATGTAAAGGACCTAGAGAAGTATTAATTACAGGAATAAAGTGTAGAAGCAAAAGAGATGATGAGGAAGATGTTGATAATTATGTATCAGCCACTAACAGCACTTAGCATATGCCAATAATTATGTGTACATGCATGTGCGTGTGTGTGTGTTATGCGTGTATGTTTGGCACTACTGGCGATTGAACCTGGGGCTTTTGTACTAGCTATATCCCCAGGTCTTTTTTTTTTTTTTTTTTTTTTTTTTGTCTTTTTGAGACAGGGTCTCACTATGCAGTTCAGGCTGGCCTTAAGGTCACTTTGTAGCTCAGGCTGGTCTCGAACTCACAACAATCCTCCTGCCTCAGCCTCCCGAGTGCTGGGATTACAGGCATGCGCCACCACGCCCGGCAATCCCCAGGTCTTTTTGTTTTTCATTTTGAGGCAGGGCCTTACTAAACAGCCATGTTGCCCAAATTGAGCAGGATTCTCCTGCCTCCAGCTCCCAGAGTGCTGGATTACAGACTTGTGCCTTTATCACCAGTGCCGTGCATTTTTACTTCTAGAAGCCGATGCAATCCTTGCAAAGCCTTATCATCCTCCTCAACAGGTGATAAAAGGGAGGCAAATTTGCCTCAGGTCACAAAGCTGGTAGAACAGGGTTTAGGCTCAGACTGCCCAACTGCTGGGATCACACTCATACACCTCACTGAAGGAACAGGGGTAATTTAGACTGGGAAAAAAGACAGGAGCAAAGGAGAAGTGAGTGAGCAAAGTGGACCAAGAAAAGGCTGGGAAAAGCCACTTAGGAGGTATTCAAAAATTCTGAAAAGTCAGCAGCACAGCAGCCATTTAGGAAAAGTACCTTGGCAAGAAGAGGAGGAATAAGAGAAGAGAGACAAGCAGGGAAGGTGTGACTCACGTGAGAAGTGACTAGGACCAGTCTGGAGTGTGACAACTACCAACAGAAAGGGGTAGGTAGGAGATAACAGATTAACATGCCGGGTATGGTGGCTCATGCCTGTAATCCCAGCACTGGGGAGGCTGAGGCAGAAGGACTGTTGTAGGTTTGAGACCAGCTTGAGCTACAAAGTGAGCTTAAGGCCAGCTTGAACTGCATAGTGAGACCCTGTCTCAAAAAGACAAAAACAAAAACAAAAAAAACTAGATTAACATGCTCACAGTGGGGATGTAATTCCTGTTTCACTGCCAAGCAGCTCTGTGGTACACGGGTGACTGTACCATCAGACAGTGTGGGACAGTCCTGTCAGATGGTACAAGCCACCTGATGGGACAGTCATGCATACACCACCGGTGGTGCTAGCCAGCAGGAACGCGTTAAATGAGATCATGGAGAACCAACTAGATATTCATATATGGCTGTCTGAACACGTTAGGGAGTGTGCACCGCGGCACTGTCTTTGGCAAAGCCCCTGAAGATAACAAAGCTGAGGTTGGTTACTATTGCCTCGAGTCTTCAAATATCTAGCTCTTGGAGAGTCCCATGCTGCTGACCTTATTTCCCAACCTGAGAGCTGAAGAGGGCCATTAAAGCTGCCACTCAACTCTGATCACAGCCTTAGCTGAAAGGTCTGGAAAGCCACCTCCTACTGACCTTTTCATTCTGATGTCATTCCAAATAGATATGGCACAGAAAATTCATCACCACTGGAAAACTTGAACGATTCAATGAATGCAGGTTTTCAAACCTGTGTTTCTAAAAATGGAATAAGAATCTTCATCCTATTATATTCTACGAGATCAAAATCTCTTATGACAAAAAAAAAAGGCTACATCTATGACTTTTCTACCTGAGTGCACTTGTTAAGCCTTAACCTTGTGCTCCCTTTCTTAAGTGCTTGGACAAGCAGCACTATCTAATACAGCAAAACAAATAAAAGACAGAAGAGCCTCTGCTTTCATTCTGTTTAGACTACCTAGTTAGTTGTGCAGGGCAATCATAGTCTACTGGGGGCCAGGATTTTCACTGGTAAAAGGCAAGGGCTGATTTTGGTGTCCTTCCCAGATCTATAACCCCATTATCTGCATGCAATTTTGTCTCCTCAGGGAAATGAAAATTAAAAATGGGGAAAATAATTAAAGGGTGGCAGTAATATGCTTGAGGAGAAAGCTGCACAACAGTGTTTCCATTATATTATTTTTAGAAAAAAAGCTGCTTAAGGACAGGGATGGTTTTCAGCTTATGTCCTACATGTCACATTGGAAAGAAAGATGTCATCTGAGGCAGGCGAAGCAAGTGAGACCTTCCTTGGTCATGCATCGGGGGGCCTTCCTTGGTCGTGCATGTGAATAGGCAGTCCCATATCCAGGGAGGCACAGGCTTGTCAAGGTCCACAACACCCCTGGCCTGCGCCTCTGCCCTGTCCCACTGACTTGTACTTGTAGTGGTGCTTCCTCTATAGAAGGAAAACCTGCTAGCAGAGTATGGAAAGAAGTAGGTGGCTGGGGCCAGGTTAAATGAGATCAAGGAGGTAGACAGCCAATTTTTCTGGCCAAGACGAGACTAAAGGACTTCTTGCTTCTATCAACTGCCAGGAATGGGGTGGCCGGTTCCAGCAGTGATACGGAGTACAGAATGGCTGAGCTCTGTGAGGCAAGGACAGAGCCAAGGACGTAGAAGGAATATGGGGACTTTTCACTTGGCCTTGGGAAGCTTGATGTGCAACAAGCAAGTGTTCCTGACTCCCACACACATGTGAGTAGACCAAACCCCCTAGGTGTGCCCATTGTCAGACCTAGAAGATTTAAAAAGCTCCAACCAAAACAAACAGGAGTCAACAAAATAAACAACAGCAACAAGAACTTCTCTGCAACAAGCACAGCCGCAGCCTCTTCCCACAGTCCTTATGCATGTTCCTATTTCCACAGTAGGGAAGAAGGGGACAGATCCAGTCTCCAGAATCATGGTTGGCGACCTGGGTAAAGGTCAGCAGGGAGGTGAGGAGGCTCTACTGATCCTGTACCGCCTCGCACTGTGATCCAGCAAGAGTTCACAGGGAAGAAGAGTCTGCACCCCACTGCCTCGGCCACACCCCAGACCCCTCTACATCGCCAAGGTCCTGTCACAGGTGGCGCTGACCCACTCCTCACCACAGCACTCCTCCAATTCCCCCATTTCCAGGCACTGCTATCCTGGAAAGAGACCACTACTTAAGATTTTACACAGTTTAGAAAGTATCTAAAAGATTAAAGGGGAGCTTTGTTTAAAAATAAAGGAATCCTACTCTAAAAGCCTCCATATAACCCTTCTGCCTCCTCTCTTCCTCTCTTCTGGGTCCCTGTTCACTGTGCAGGACACACCAGAGAAAGAGGAGAGAGGGAGAACACACTCTCTCTAAGAAAGAGATAGCCAGGAGGGAGCCAAAGGCCACAGACAGAACAGATAGACTGAAAAGCATCCTTAGTATTTGGCAATTATCAATGAAGCTGGATATGCTCATCTCTCCCATCTGCTTTTCTTTTTTTTTGTCGTACCAGGGATTGAACTCAGGACCCTGTGCTTGCCAGGCAAGTGCTTATTTTATTGAGCTATCTTCCTGGCCTGCTCATCTGCTTTTTTGTTGGACTCAGTCACATATACTATAGAATTGGAGGGCAAATATGAAATCTCATATGAATCTCAAACATGAAATCTCATTTTTATTTCAGTTGCATCACCCACTGAAATACCATACTGAGCCAGGCATGGTGGTGCTTGCCTGTAACCTCAGAATTCTGAGAGGCTAAGGCAGGATAGGAGGGGCCAAGGATCACAAGGCTAACAGAAGAAGTACCTACCAGCCACACTTCTGCCCTATTTCAGTGTCTCTTACAAACTCCTCCTTAGGCAGAGAGAACAGGTCAGGTCATTAAAATCTGGTACCACTTCTCTTTTAAAAATATAAGTGCTCTAACTTTGTTCTACAAAGGCCCATACATTTAAGCCTGGTCTCCAGCTTGGTGCTCTGGGATGTCGCAAGAGGCAGGGTTTAGTGGGAGTTCCTTACATCACTGGGTCATGCCCTTGAAAGGAACTCTTCCTCTGTCTCTTTTTCACTATCTAATCATAAGATGAACAGTTTTCTTCTGCCATGGGCTCCCTGTCAGGATGTGCTGCCTGGCCACTCTCCAAAGCAACAGGCCCAATTGATTGTAGACACAGAACCTCTGAAACTGTGAGCAAAACAAACCTTTTCTGTTTATAAATTTATATTATTTGAGGTATTTCTTATAGTAATGGAAAGCTAACACATGCTCACAGAATTCAACCAAGAATTTCACCCCTTTTAAAGACAACTAGGAATAAATTATCAATATTTAGAGCAGAGGCCTAAAGCCTATCATACTTAGTCTGGAACTGGCCATCCACCAGCCCTTACCCATCTCCCTGCCTGCACACATTGGTAGCACCCAGCTCTGCTTCCTGCTTGGGATGCTCTTTAGCTCTCTGATCACTCCTATCCCACAAACCCTTCAAAAATTCTCCACATATCCCAGCCACTGTTGCTCAGTCCCACTATCTGACCATATATTATGCAACTCAGTGCTCTCTCTCCCTGCCACTGTTCTACAATTTCATAACCTGTTTCAAATCTATGTATTTCATTTGTATCTTCTTACCAACAATACTTTAAACTTCTCAAGGGTGAAGTATGTATCTGTAGTATTCTCATGAAATGATATATTTATATTAGGTACATAATAATATTCACCAAGATGCATTCTCCTTTTTCTCCTCAGGGAAGAAGGGGGGGGGGGGGGGGCTATGGGCAAAGGTCCAAGGGAGAAGGTTGTCTAAAGCTTGTGGGGGTCTAGGCCTATCTTCCTGTAAGCTAACTGCCTTAGCACAAGAGTACCAGTATATGCCACTTCATACCCATTAGGGCAGCTAAAATAAACAAGTACAATAACAAGTTTTGGTAAGGGTCACGAGAAAGTGGAAACATGACATATTGCTGATGGATATGAACAGTGGAGCCACTTTGGAAAATAATGTTCCTCAAAAAGCTAAAATACAGGGGCTGGGGAGATGGCTCAGTGGAATAAGCGCTTCCCTGGCAAGCGCAAGGGCCCAAGTTCAATTCTCAGTTCTGCCAAAAAAAAAAGCTAAAATACAGTTACCATATGACCCAGAAATTCTACTTCTAGGTATATAACTAAGAGTATTCAAAATATATATATAGGTCCACACAAAAACCAGAACACAAATATTCTTGGCAGGATAATAGCTAAAAAGTGGAAATGATTCAAATGTTCATCAATTAATTAAGAAAAAAATTGAACTAATGGGTAAACAAAATATAGGATATACATATAATAAAACATTATGTAGCTATGAAAATAAAGTACTAATTAATACAAGAACCTAGATAAAATTTAACCTATGTGAAAGAAGACATAAGATATTACCTGGTTTCATCAATCTCAAATGTCTAAAATATAAAGATGCATAGACACAGCAAGT
The DNA here is from genome assembly GCA_004027165.1 of Ctenomys sociabilis. Taxonomy (NCBI): domain Eukaryota; kingdom Metazoa; phylum Chordata; class Mammalia; order Rodentia; family Ctenomyidae; genus Ctenomys; species Ctenomys sociabilis. The sequence continues at coordinate 26,543 of PVKA01007771.1, forward strand.
TGATTAGTGGAGGCTGAAGGCTAAAGGAGAGGAATGAGGAGCAGTGATCAATAGATTCAGCAATGTGGGAGTCTATGAAATGTTCTATAATTAGACAGCAATGGTCTATCTCGCCTTGTAAGTGCAGTAAAAGCTGCTAAAAAATGAATTTTATGAAATGTGATTTGTATCACAATTGCTTAAAAATATGTAAGTATGCTGCTGACCATTTAGAGAACACCAAAACAACATGAGTTGTTTATTAACTTATAAATGCCTGGGATTTCCTGACATCACCACCAAAACCCTAGGTCCCAGGTCCAGTGTGGAACCTACTGGTCTGCATTTAACAAGCACAGTAGGGGACACAAGTTACTATCCAAGAAACATGTTTTCTGAAACACAGACATAATAAAAAGAAACTAATTTAGAATCAGGAGAGCTAGATTCAAATTCTGGTACTGTACTTTCATAGTTATATACAGCCTCTCTCCTACTCAGTTTCATCAACTGTAAAATATATTAAAGAATCTCTTCCTCTCATGAGAAAGTATAAAGAGTAACAGAATAGAGGACACATAGTTGGTGCTCAACAGCACTAAGCTGGGAGTCAGCAAGATAGCTCAGCAGTCTAAGTGCCTGCCTAGGTAAGTGCAAAGACCAGGGTTTAATCCCTGGCACCACATGCCAGCCTTACACCCAGGTGCACTGAGCCAGCCACCAAGAACCAGCATGGTGGTGCATGCCTGTAATCCCAATGCTGGGGAGGCTGAAAACAGGAGGATCACCAAGAGTCTGAGCTGCGTAGTGAGACCCTGTGCCAAATGCACTAAAGAAAAATAAAAAGCTAAGCTGAAGCCTAATAGGATGCCAATTCAATTCAGCATATACATTGAGGGACTATTGTATGGAAGGCACAGTAGTGGCATTGATTTTAAAAATAATTAATGATCTTTCGCAAAATGTAAAAGAGATATTTAAAAACCACACATTTACAAACAGTTAAATTAATATATTATTTTTTATGTCTCTGAAAATGTAAATTTGGGAGTATGGCAAGAAAAATGAAAATATCATGGGTTCTGGTATTTGATAACCCATTTCTGGAGGCTACTTATATAGCAAAACTGATGCTGTACAGTACTGTTTTCTTTGTACCCTTTCTCTCACTCTAAGTAGATGTAAGACTAGAATCAAGGATCATACTTTAAAATTCCTTTAGATTCCCACAGCAGCTACTCCATCCCTGGAATAGAGAAAAAATACCCAACAAGAATGCACTTGGTGAAACAGTGTGGTCCGTTACCTTCAGGTCACGGTGGATAATAGGAGTTTTGCACTGATGCAGCCGGGCAACGGCTTCACAGGTATCACAGAATATCTGCAGCACTTCATTCTCTGTAAAGCCTGTTTGCAGGCGCTGGTTCATTAGATTCACCACTTGGCCTCCTGAGAGGGGTGCAAAGAAAGGAGAGATAATAAAACAGTTTGTCACTCAGACGGAGAAGGAGCGGCTATCCAAAGAGAAATAGCCCCGAAGAAAATGACAGAGCTGAAAATGGCCAAGCCAGACTGAAACCCCAGTGCTCTCACAGCTTTTTTATTTTTTAAAAACTAATCCAGCCAGGCATGGTGGCGCATGCCTGTAATCCCAGCACTTGGGAGGCTGAGGCAGGAGGACTGTTGTGAGTTCGAGACCAGCCTGAGCTACAAAGTGACCTTAAGGCCAGCCTGAACTGCATAGTGAGACCCTGTCTCAAAAAAACAAACAAACAAACAACAAAAAAAAAAGTAATCCAGTGCTTCCTCTAATGCGTCAAAAACAGTGCCTTTATTTTATAAAGTACCCAGACATTAGCTGCCCTCATTCTGTCTTCAAGATTAGTGGGAACACTGATGAAACGGTCCTGCTCTTGGTCCCTGCCTATACTGCCCCTGTTGTGTAACAGATGCGGCCACAGCCTCACTTGCCATCCCTTTTCGTTAGAATCAGATGGCACAGCAGACCCAGGGAGCAGGAAGGAGACAGCATCACAGCCTGTACTTTGGGAATATAATTCTGGCTTCTTCACTTACTGCTTGGCCTGTGCAAATGCTACACCAGCATTTCATCTGCAGGACCAAAAAACTGATGACCTCTCTTACAAAATCATGCAGATCTCTGTACTACAGCCTACCCTCTAAACATTTTACTGTCCAAAAAAGAACATTCAAGAGAACATAAGCTGTTGAGTTCAAATTTGGTAATGTTTTATAAAATTGGCTAATACTTAATATAATGAAGACTGAAATTACTGGTTGACCTCATGTTTTTGAGATAAATTACATATTTAATTTATAGATAGTATCTTTAAAGGCAGGAAAATGTTACTGGAGCCAAAACCAATTACAAGACAGTAAGAATGGCCCAAGTTTATAGGTGGCAGCTGCTTAGACCAAAAAAGCCGAACCAGCAAACAGTGGTTATATGGAATACAGTCAACTCTGTGAATACGTTCAATCTACAGCCTGTATCTCTCAAGACAAATGTTCTTTGCAACTTCAAGATTTCAACTATTTAAACGCCACTGTTAACAACAGCATCATTTAAATGTAGCCTTACCAGAAATCACAACTCTACAGCCAGGAAAAAAAGATCGTTTCCATCACAAAAAGGACCCTTTTACCCGGTAACACAAGGATGATAGTGTGAGCGAGGAAGAGAACATGCACGAGAGGGGGTGGGGAAGCAGCACTGCTTCTTTGGTCCATCTGGAGTTGGGCCTTTATTATGTGTCTTCATCATTTGTTTCAAAGCATCACAATGAGCACATTCATTCAAATTCTCCTATGTTCTCATTTATATACATGACCAAACCTTCATAAACCCAATAAAAACAGGGTTTTGTACTATCCATTACTTTTAATTGTTTGTACCATGGTTCTTTATCTTTTTTTTCTTTATCATCTTAATAACCTAAAGTTTACAGCAGACTCTGTATCTTTTTAATCTATCTCTAAAACTAAAACAACATAGTTTAGAGTGCAACATAAATTAAATAAAATGATTCCTATGTCCTTGATAATAAATCAATAAAAAAGAGTTTAATAATATGGTTCACGGCCTGGGGATATAGTTCAGTGAACACAAGGCCTGGGAAGTGCAAGGTCCCAAGTTCAATCCCCAGTATCACAAAAAAAACCCCAGCAACTACAAAAAAATCCCCAAAACATGGTTCATGTACATACCTCTACAGAAATCCATGAGAATGAGAACTTCCCATACATCACCACTGCTGACATTGTTGATACTAGAATCAATGTACCCCACAATGTTCTTGTGCCCTGACAGGTCCCTCTGTGAAAAAGAGTTGAGAAATATATTGTATGTTACAATAGGTATGGAATCAGCCAATCAGTTCCACTAGTAAGGATAATATAAACACAGAGACATAACCACAATATGTTGAAAGGTAAGCCTGAGGTACTGAGGTGCAAGGTCTACAATACTTTTCTAGTAATCTCTGAAATTCACAGCTACATGCTTACTAGGAAATCTACTGACCTACTGAACCACAGCCCTTTCCAGAATCTAACAATAAAGGCACACTCTGCTTCTGGGTTCACCATTTGCTCACTGTATCACTGTCCCATGTCACCCAGAAGCAGACTCTTATCTTCAGAAATGTGCGTGTGTGTGTGCGTGTGCATGTGTGTGTGTGTGTGTGTGTGAGAGAGAGACAGACAGACAGACAGACAGACAGACAGACAGACAGACAGACAGAGAAAAAATAAACTAGTTTTTAATACACAAAAAAGTATGTTTTTCCTGGTTGTAGGGACCAAAGTGAATTCAGTTTGATTTTAAGTAGGTCATATTGTTTTCTTCTCTTTAAGATGTATCTGAAGGGCCAGGTATGGTGATACATGCCTGTAATCCCAGCACTGGGCAGGAGGATTGTTGTGAGTTGGCCGTCATAGGCTACAAAGTGAGCTCAAGGCTAGCCTGAGCTGCCCAGTGAGACCCTGTCTCAATAAAAGAAAAAGAATATATGAAGAAAATTAACTAAAAGGCTTTGAAAGTACTCTACATCATCTAGCCTTAAGCATTTTGTTCATAATGAAGCATTTCAAGCCAACCAACTGGGATACAAGATGGGGCACAAGATGGAACTGCATGTGATCACAAAGGGCTGTTCAGAGGAATCATTCATCCAACAAATGTTTCCTGAGCACCTCCTGTGTCAGGACCTGTTCAGGAACTAGAAGTTGTCTCACATCCTGGAAAGTCATCTCAAAGTCATATTTTTGTAATGATAATATTAAAATCCAAAAAGTTAGTGAGAACTGAAGTGGAGAAAGAAAAACATGAGCAAGCTGAGGAATATGATTATGACCCAGATATAAGCTAAGACTTTTTAAAAATCAGTTTTAATAAACTTTTACTTTAAGCTAAAAAGAATGAACGTGGGTCCCTACTTTACATCATGTACAAGAATAAACTCAAATCACGGGTGAATGCCTGTAATCAGCCAGCCAGGAAGCAGAAGTAGGAAAACCACAAATCCAGCCTTGGCAATTTAAGAACAGCCTGTCACAAAATAAAACAAGGAAGAAGGTTGGGTATATAGCTCACTGGTACAGTACTTGCCTATCATGTGCAAGCAGTTCAAGGCCCAGTACCACAAAAAATAAAAATTGAAATCTTGCAAAGACCTAAAACTTCCTCACAGGAAACATGCATATGTCTTTGTGATCTTAGGCTAGACAACAGGCTCTCAGCTATGACACCTACAACATAAAAGAAAAAGGAGATAAATTTCATTTTTGAAATTAAAGAAAAAATTGTATTTTGACTAAGAAAATTGAAAGTAGGACAATGGAAGAAAATATTTGGGGCTGGGGAGATGGCTCAGTGGAATAAGTGCTTCCCTGGCAAGTGCAAGGGCCTGAGTTCAATTCCCAGTTCCTCAAAAAAAAAAAGAAAATATTTGTCATATATCTGATAAGGATTTAGCACTCAGAAGAATAAAGAACCCTTACAACTTAACAATAAAAAGAAAGCACTATAAAAATTGGCAAAGGATCTGAATAGACAATTTTTCAAAGAACATATACAAAAATAGCACACGCATGAAAAACATTTAGTATCATCATTATAAATGCAAATCAAAACCCCAATCAGGTAACACTTCATATCCACTAGGAGCACTACAGTCAAAAACACAAGGAATAAAAAATATTAAAGATATGGAGACTGTAACCTTCATATAATGCTGGTATGAATATAAAATCTGACAGTCACTCTGAAAGCACAGTTACCATATGACCCAACAATTTCACTCCTATATATAAACTCAAGAAAAAAGGAAGCATTATGTTCTCAGAAAAATCTGTACAAAAATGTTCCTAACAGCATTACTCATAATAGCCAAAAAGTTAAAATAACCCAAATGTCCACCAGTTAATGAATGAATAAATAAAATGTGGTACACTTACAACACTGATGTAAAAAGGAATGAAGTAATAATACATGCTACAACAGAAAGAAACCCTGAAAACATTGTGCTAAGTGAATGCTAGACATTTCATACTCTGAAGGATACTATGGTGGTCACAACACGGAATAGGCCAGGCGTGGTAGCGCATGCCTATAATCCCAGCACTCAGGAGGCTGAGGCAGGAGGATTGTTGTGAGTTCGAGACCAGCCTGAGCTATAAAGTGAGCTTAAGGCCAGCCTGAACTGCATAGTGAGACCCTGTCTCAAAAAGACAAAAAAAAAAACAGAATAGGAAGCAAATTGCTCATTACTGGGGATAAGGTGAGGGAACAGTTAGCAACTACTAACAAGTAAGGGTTTCCTTTAGGAGTGATAAAATGTGTTCTGTAATTAATGTTGCAGTGTGCAGCCTTGTTCATATACTAGTAACTGTTGAACCATATGACTTAAAAGGATTTTTACAGAATATGAATTTTGTCTCAATTTATTATTATTATTATTTGTTTTTTGTATTTTAGGGATGGGTCTACAGGGTGTTCAGGGTCTCACTATAACATTGGACTCTAGTGATCCACTTGCTTACAGCCGCCCAAGAACTGGGATTATGGGTACGTGCCACCACACCCAGTCTATACTGCCATCTCAGCACGCCCCTTGGTCGGGGCTGGCACAGCAGGTCCAGGGATGGAACCCCTGGCCCCTGAGCCTACTTGCAGGCACTTTAATCCACTGAGCTATTTGCCCAGCCCTTGTCTCAACAAAAAGTAATACTACAGGCTAGGGAGATAACTCAGTGGCACAAGCGCCTGCCTGCCAAGCACAAGGTCCTGAGTTCAATTCCTGGTACCAAAACAGGTAATATTACAAGCTAAGGGGAAGTGAATTTTGTGAAAAGTAACACACAGGGGAAGAACAGAAAAAGAAGTCCTTTGAGTAGCACTGATATAGAGTAACCAGACAGCCCCCATCCTAACCCTAACTATATCCTTTTGACAATAATGTCATTTCCTTAGGCCTCCAGCCCATCTATATAGAAGTGTTCAACGGTGCTTCTTTACATCTAGTTAAAATTTTCTACTCCTGAGTTTTTTAAATTGGTACTCTAAAGTAAATTAGTAAGTTATATTTCTTCATTCCCCTAACAGATGAAATAGCATTACTTAGACTAAATCTTCTCATTTCTACTTTAAATAATCCTACTTCCTTTGATAGTATCTCTTTTTTCCCCTGAACTAAGAATCAAACCAAGAGACCCTCCAACCCATGAGCTACATCCCTAGCCTATCCTGCTGCATATTTTATTTTGAGATTAGATCTAGTTATGTTGCACAGGCTAGGCTCAAAGTTGTAATCTCTGGCTTCAGTCTCCTAAAGTGCAAGGATTACAAGCATATGCCACTATATCAAACTCTTTACAGGACTTTAAAGACCATTTTGGATGCTATGAATGGCCCCAAGAAATGAATGAAAACTCCGTGCCTGGTCTAACTCATGCAGAGTAAACCAGTACTACTACCATGTATAATTTTATTAATGTGGCCAAAAATTACATTCTTTTTTCTTTTGGCAGCCACATTACATTACATGTTCATACTGAGTTAATTGATCACTTAAATACCTAAGTCTTTTTCCCTTTGTATGACTTTTAATCTTGCCTCCCTTGAATTATACTCTTGAAGTTGATTATAGTAAAATAAAAAATCCCAAAACATGACCTTACCTTGTTATTTCATCTCATTAGATTCAGTCCATTGCTTCCGAAAGCATCACTCCATCACCCAATGGAGCCATTACATCTTCCAAGTTTATATTAAGAACCTAATTATTAAATGTCTTTTTTTTCTTTCAGCAAGTTATTTGTTAAATGTTAAATAACATTAAACTAGTGGTAAGCTATGGTGGTTTTTTTCTTAGAAAATTTCCTCCATATCAATGTCATAAAAATAAAATATTGATCAGAAATCCTAATAATTGGAGCAATTATATCTAACTGGCAGCAGCCAGACTAGACTCTCCATTTGTCCACAGATGGATGATAAGTGTCTGTACCAAGAATTGGCAAAAATCCCCAGACACTAGATTAACTGCATATACCCCCATCCAAAAAAGTTCCTAAAGCAAGATATAGCTTTATGTGACAGGGTTTTACTGATTGAACTGCAAGGCTCTTTGAAGCCCTGCTTACTCAGCCAAGTAAAAACATAGCTTAAAGTTTATTTTGTTCAATGAGTAGTATATTAACATTCAAACAGAACAAAATATTAACAGTTACTTCCTACTTCTGTCCTCATCCCCTTAGAAAATACCTCTCTTCTCTCCCTCCTTCCTTCTTTCTGTCCTTTCTCCCTCTCTCTCTTCCTCTTTCCACTGTTTTCTTCCAAGCAAATTAGGTTCAAACAATATGTGTTAGATACACATGCACCAAGTTTTCTTACACTAAAGGTAGCATCAAAGAATCTTTAAAAATAATGTGCTCTAGGATCTGGGGAGATGGCTTAGTGGAATAAGTGCTTCCCTGGCAAGCACAAGGGTCTGAGTTCAATCCCCGGTTCCACCAAAAATAATAATAATAATAATAATAATGTGCTCCAGATTTTGCCTCATATAAAACCTGAGGAGCTCTCTACTGTACAGAATCTACCATCTTCCCTTTTTGGGAAAGAACATGAAAATGCTTGCCTTGAATTGTCTGATCTCCCTTCTGCTCTAAGTAAGTCTTCAACCATCATCAGGGGCAATTCAGTGTCTTCATTATCAAGCTCAATGAGGATGCAATTCACATGGGCCAGGAGACGTGAACATAGAACAATGTTTAACACATCTTAAGTTTTAGATCTTTCCTATCTCTGTTCTTATTCTTTTAAGACTGAAGATAATTATTATCTTTTCCTGCCTTTAGGCAAACAGATCAGAAGTCCCACTTCCAACTATTCATCAGAAATCAGAATCCCTTTGGTTCTATTAGAGTACAAATCCCAGATGTATCAAAGGATTCATACCAGACTCTAACAGATAGCATTTATTAAAATAAAATGTGAAGCCACTCTAGAGACACCATTGTTCTTGCATTTAATGGTAATGTGCCCATCCTTCTTGCACTATAAGTATGTAGAAAATTCCTCATTTTAGGATACCAGCACGTAAGTCTTTGCATGTCAGAAACAGTGCTACATCTTCCAATTCCCTTCACAATTCTTATAATCCCTGAGAGAGATGGGGATGGGATATGGCTCCTGAGAGAAATATGAGGTTAGAGGAATTAAAAACAGAATTTGATTTAAAACTGGTAGGAAACTAAAACAAAACAACAACTTCTAAAAGCATGGATTTCACCTGAATGGATGAATTCCTCAAACAAGTGTCACAATTCACTCATCTGAAATTATCAGTCAACAGCCCTAAAAAATTAAGGAAACTAAATTTGAAACTTAAAACTCCTAAAGGAGTAATCCCCAGGCCCTCAAGGAGAATTCTACCAAAAGCTTAAAGAGGATTCAGCACCAATTCTACACAACCTCTTCCAGAACACCAGAATAGTGGACATGCCTCATTTCATAGTATAAAGACTTTATTACCCTGTTCCTAGACCAGATCTAACAAAACAGTGAGCTAAAGGGAATGCTTAGGTCACAGTGATGACAATCCTTCTAGAGCTTTCAATGATACAAACATCAATGGCACATGGGCCGCAGGTCTACCTCTGCAGGTCAAATTAATTTAGTCCTAGAAAGTAACCAGTCCAGATTGCAACAACTCAGAAGACAAAGGGAAAAATTTTCAAGATGACAAATGTACCTAAATATTCAAAAAGCAATTCATATAAGCTGGGCTTAGGGATTACGTTGTTGAAAAGTACAGCAAAAGCTAAGACCAATAGATGAAAAATACAATAATTATTAATTCTAGTGAACACATTTAAATAAGACATATTAATCATTATCCACTAGAACATTCAGCTAGAATAGTTCTTACAAAATAATATAAAAACTAATATTAACACAACTAACGCATGGTTAAAAAGTTTACTGATGTTTTGGAAGAATGGAGATGAGAATGCTGCATGCATTTAGGAAGAGTGCTTGGCAGGGGCAAAAGAGCTAGATCTTTACTTCCCATATAAGATAATACCTAAAATTGGAGGAAAATTCAACAAGTAGCAATATTAGCACATTATTCAGAAACTTATCAAAAGAATCAACTAAGTGGTTGCCTCTGAAACCCTGAAATGGCCTAGGAGGGCACCCTTGGGAGTGCTTGGCTATTTTTTTTTTTTATTTTATTAATTTTGCTTGGCTATATTGAACAAGTTCAGTTTAATTATTTGATTATGTAATCCCTAAAAAACATTAAGTTGAAACAAAACTTTCACAGCTAATATGTACCTGGGCCAGAACTTGAGCCCATGTAACTTGACTCCTACTCAGGCCTGTTAAGTTGTGAGCTCCTGTGAACCTGTGTTTCTTTAGCTCTTCAAGGACAGTAACTGCCTAGTACACAGTAAGCCATTCCCCTGTTTCTAAATGAATATAAGAGAGTGAAAGACTAGAACCGCATTTCTTATTCAGGTGAACAAATGAAGGCATCCCAGTCAAAAGAAATAGCAGAAGCAAAGCTTTAGTGTGAGCGTGGAGCAAGAGCAGAACAAGGAGGAGGAATGAGAAAGCCCCAGAAAACCCACTGGGTGTGTGAAAAAGGAGGTATAGCATTGTCTTTGCCTCAATTTTTTTGTATTGTAGGGAAGGGTGTACAGGTATTCAGGGTCTCATTACAACATCGGACCTGTAGTGATCTGCTTGTTTACAGCCCACCACGTGTTGATATTACAGGCACGTGCCACCATGTCCAGTCTCAATCACCCTCTCAGCATGCCCCAATGATGTGGCCAGCACAGCAGGCCTGGTGATTGAATCACCAGCCCCTGTGCCTGTTTGCAGGTGCTTTAATCCGCTGAACTACTTGGCTGGCCTTTTTGCCTCATGTTTTTGTTAGATGTTTTGGTATCAGGATAATAATGTCTTCATACTATGAATTAGGCATGTCCCCTCCTCTGTGTTCTGGAAGAGACTATAGCGTGGCCAGATGTCAAGAGAATAGGAAGACACTGGTACCTTGCAAGCAGATCTACCTGGTCTTGAGCCTTGGGAATTGGTTGATTGAACTTACAGTGGTAACAGTTCTTCCCCAGACAGTGTCAGCTTTCTAGAATTCATAGTACACCAGGTTCTCTATTATCCTGAGGTTTTTTTTGTTAAGTAGATCAAGTGCAGTACTAGTTTCTGTCTCTAGACACTGAAAAGCTGACTTCCTTCAAGGGAAGGGAAGGGCCAGGCAAAGCCTGGTGAAATACCACAAGGATCCCACCACCTCACTTGCTTTTTGCTCTTTACAAAAGCATTAAAATAAAGGGCACAAAGAAACTATTGTCTTTAGGTAAATACATGTATTGCTATTGTCACTGTTCATGCATTCATTTCACCCAAAGTTTATTAACTCATTTACTAAATGTCAAGCAGTATATGGAAAGTATATAGTTTTTGATTATATATAATTAATTTTTCAATTGAAGAATTACTTAAAACATAACACATTAAACATAATTGGTACAAACAAAATACTATAGAAACATAAAGGAATGAAAGACTAATTATAGTGTTTTTTATTATGCATAATATCACAGAGGCAGAAGACTCCCGCAGTCACTCCTTTGCTTTGACCATCAGCACATGCCCATTCTTGTTCCTCTTCTACATCTACTTATAGTCTTCACATTATAATACTTTACTTAGAAATACTTCAGCATGTATCTCTAATGCATAGGGACTCTTTTCTTAAATACAGTATAAGTATGAGTCTTAAAGATGAGTCTTAAAATCCCAATGTACAATTAACATATGCAACTAATTGTATGTATACAATTAACATACATGTATATAAATAGCACATACAATATGTCTGTGTAATTAGCATATATAAAAATGTAATTAACATATACAGTGTATATATAATCAACATATATAATAACACAGATTTTAATGTGTCCATTTGACTTCTGATGTTTGAATACCCCTGTGTGAATGTTACCTAAAGCAACACATTTCCATGGCCATGAAAGTTCTCATATACCCCCTTTTTGGCCAGTTTCCCAACCCAGACGACTATCTGATTTTATTGCCAATGATTAATTCTAACTGTTCTTCAGACTTTTACAAATGGAATTGTTCGAGTTTATACACAGTTTCTAGGTTTTATAGAAACTACATGCACAAAATATAAAGTCAAGTAAGGATCTGCTCATGAAATGCTAATGAGCTTGGGAGGGTTGAAGCCTGGGAGAAAGGACTGGTAACTGAGAAAGACAGGGCTACAAAAGCAGGCTCCTCAGAAAGTTAGGGTTTCCGCTTTATGCACTACATTTTATTTCTGAGAACAAAGTGGTTTAATAAGCTTTTGCCAATGTCCCAAATGACTTCTCTAACCTAAAACTTGGTCCACTATCTTGAAGTACTTGTTTCTGATCCAGCTCCAGCTGAGGGTGACCAAGGCAGGAATATCCCCTGGCCAGAGACTTCACTGACATCTCTGGGGAGGGCAACTCCCACCCCCGCCCATGGCTTTCTTCTGCCAGGGTAGTCTCTAGCTTCATTTACTATGAGAGTCAAGGCTCAAGGGGCAGCCTTACCATGATCTGGATTTCCCTCTTGCACACCTGGAGGTCATGCTCATTGTTGACGAACATGCGTTTCAAGGCACATTTCATCCCATTGCTTGTCCTCACCAGAAACACTATAGCAAATCCACCTGTGAGAGAAGCACACACATAAGCTCTTTTCAGTCAAAATAAAAAAATCATGGTGGCTGCAGATTGGTGTTGTTACTGTTAATGGAACTGTGCCACTGTTAGCCAACCTTAAGGCTGGCCTCACCCACAGACACTTAGGTTCCTGGAACTCAGAGATATGACTTAAGGACTAGGCCAAGAGTCAGAGAAACGTTCCTTAACAGTTATTTCAGAATCGAGGAAGAACAGTGACTGTCTTCCAAAGAGCCCACAGACAAACACATGAATGAATGGAAGAAGAAAAAAGATCCAGCTACATTCCAACTACTGGTCTGGGCATTCTGATACTCTTGTTAAATTGGCAGCACAATCCTGTGAGAGTGGGGTTATCATTCCTAGTAAAACAATAACCAGCTGAAGAAAATAAAGGCTTAGAAGAGATTCAATTGAAACAAAGGTAGTTTGTTTTGCTTTGTTTTTAACTTAAGTCCGGGATTCTTTAATAACAGAGATGAGAAAATTTTAATAATTGCTATGGTAAACAATCATCAATTTATTTCAAGAATATTCTTTTCTTTTCATCCTTCGTCACTTCACTCCTCAGTTCAAATCAATAAACCCTGAAGACTCTCTGCTCCCCCTATTCTGTGGGCTACTAAAAAGACACAAAACATAGTGCGAAAGTGCTCTTCTATATAACAGACATAACTGGATATGCCCTTTAAAATCTGCAGTACCCTTATATCACAATTCATTATCAGAAATTCATACAACCCTAGCAGGATTTCACAATGCTCTATTGTTAACCTCTAGATTACACAGATTCTTAGAACTCCTAGCCTCAATCTCACTTCCAAAGCACAGTATGAGGTGCTCAATGACCCTGTTAAAATGGATTGATAGACAAGGTGTAGAAAAGCTGTTGAGGTTGAAGGCTTTGGCACAAGCAGCAATTACAACAGCTCAGTCCATCTGCTAGCTTATACCTGCCCATCATTTAACTTGCACACTCTGTCCACTGACCCTGCACAGAAAAAAACAAACAAACAAACAAAAAATTGCTGGGCTACTCCATGTACAAAGATGGTCAACTAATAAGATAGACATGAACACGGAAGGAAGTCATCAGTATGGGAACTTGAGGTCCTGGAGCGAGCAGCCACCTGCAGAACTGCACAGATCAGTAAGCACTGTGTGGAAATCTCCAGCCTCTAGAAAGGCTGACAACTGATTCTAATTCCTCTGACCCTCGGTGGCACCTCAATAGCTGTGTGTGGACTGTCGATGCATTTCCTGATGTTCCAGTACAGTAACTAACACTTTTGAAAGTTGAGTAAAATTCTACTCCCCACAACCCAAAAGAGCCTTAATCATACAGCACTGTTTCATGTTTTCATAAAATACATACACAGTTCTGTGAAAACAAAATTAATGAATTCAAATGTCCCAAATGTGCATTGTGATAATGATTTAGCACAGACTGCATCTTTGAGTATTTTCAGTCACTATTTTCTTTTATGGTACCCAGATAAAAATTTACCATCCAACCTTTAACTACCATGTTTCTAATCCTTTAATCTTTAACCAAGAATATTTTCCAATTTCTTACAATACATTAAACTGCTCCAAAAAAATAAAAATAAACTGCTCCATTATTTATTTTTTGGTACAGGGTCTGTCTATGCAGTTAGGACTCATAGTGACCCTCCTGTACCAGCCTCCCCTGGGCTGGAATTACAGGGGTGTGCTACCATGCCCAGTTTTGGGGCTGACACATTATAGCCCAGGACTGGGGGCTGGCACAACATGTGGTATCAGGAGATTAAACTTGGAACCTTGCACTTGCCAGGCAAGTGCTTAGATTGCCAAACTAACTCCCCAGCCCTCCATTATTAATTTTAATTCCAGAATTTTGAATATTTAGTTTTTTTAAAACTAATTAGCACTGAAAATTAAGATATTTCTCCCTCCATCCTTTTATACACACACACTCTCTCTCTCTCTTTCTCTCTCTCTCTCTCTCTCTCTCTTCTTTCTCTCACTTCCTAAAATGTAAGACACATATCTTTTTACATTTAAATTTAGGGTACCAGAATTTGTCTTATAAAGAAAATGTAGGTTTAGGGCCAGGGAGATAGCTCAGCAGCTTAAGCATCTAAGTTCAATTCCCAGTACCAAAAAAAAAGTTATTTTTCAGAAAAGCCATTAAAATAATTAATGTATTCTGTAATTATTTAGAATCAAGGGACATGGTAGTATAAATTATGAAATTTCTATTTATATTCATAATTGTTTCATATATAGTCCAAGGGAGCCTCATTTTATGGATATTTTGAATGTTTAAAAGTCATAGCACTATAGACTGCACAAGTAGCATTAAACTCTATACAGCATTAAAACCAAGAATTTTACTTATTGGAGAGAAAAACCAAGTGAGACCTAGGAATTCCAACACTAGTTAAGCGCAGAACCTGGAGCTGTGCATTTTTCTTTCCTAACTAAGAAACGTCCTTTCTACTTCACCTATTGTAAAGAAAACCCATGTAGTAAATGTTAAGAGAAGAAAGTATCTGACAGTGCTACAGAATGAAAAATGGGACTGGGTATTTCCTTTATTTGAAATAAGCAACCCCCTCACTTTACCGAAATGACATAGAAGTTAAAAGATGGCTTGCCTATAAACTCCAAAATATACACATAAGTATTTGCTCACACACTGATTATCATAGTTTTAGCTCATATACTAATTATCACAGTTTTTGCCTTTCTTGCTTAAAGAGGATTTGATGGGCTATTTCCCTGACCCACACTTGTATGGGACACATTTTAAAGGCATTTCAATTTATGATCCTGGCACCACCAAAAAGTAAGTCAGACCTTTTTGAAGCTGGTTGATGGTGCTGCAATTTGAGATAACTGCCACCAGATGGGAGCAGAGCAGTAACAGATGAAAGCAGTAGTTAAGCAAGACGACTTTTGTGCCAGGATGGACAAAATGGGTCAGCGACCACACCTGCCCACAGGCACAACTGGCTGGGAAAAACCAGACCAGATTCTCAAAGCCTATGACTGTGATAAATATGAAAATCAAAGCAATGAATTACTATGTCTAACATGGAAGCACATTATTAAAAGTGTCTATGTCTATAAAAGGATTTAATTTAGGTGAAAAGCATTTAATCATGAATTTAAAATTGAAGTCTAGTAGGATCTGTCATTACAAAAATGTTCACCACTGTCACTGTGTGACTGACCAAATAGAGGTGTAAATTACTAGGCCAGAAGATGAAGGTGCGAAACCACCCACAGTATTTCTCAAGCACAGGTCATATGTCTACCACACAGATCAGGGTAATGACTCTGCCAGAGATAAGCAGGGTCCAGGCTATTACATAAGGAGCTGTCAGCAGAGGAGACTATCAAGAGAGATGCTTATTTCAGACCAAGTTCCACTCCAAGACCTTGATTAAATGAAAAAATCTAGAGCTAAGGTGAGGATGGCAAGAAAATCTAACTGCTACTCTCTCTGCTTAATGCATCTAGTGAAAAGTTAAGATCAATGAATATACTGAAACACCAAAGGAAAAAGTATCTAATCTGTCTGAAGCAAGCAGGTGAAGCAGGTGTGATTTGTCTATTACATATATTAGGATGTTTTTGACTTATACAAAAAAAAAAAAAATACCTTTTCATATTGTTGTAGGCAGCTGAATTAGACAGAAATATTATAGGCAGTCAGACAGGGCCAAGCCCTAAGACAAGATGGATGACAAGGTGACTTTGCAACACAGAAGAGAAAGACACTTCCATATGGGTCACACCTCAAGACAAAAGAGGAAACAGCTATATACTTCCCTAGGGATGGGCATCAGGGATTGATATTCTAAATAGGTATCAATCACCTTGAAAGAGCCCAAATGAGTCATTAGCCCAACCACCAACAGGAAGAGACCCTGTCCCTTATTCATGCCCACTTACTACAGTGACCTGCTTCCCCATTTGGTACTGGATTTGATAAATTTTACCTGAGCAGTGGTGCTTGTAATCTCATTGGTTGACCAGTTTTGTCCCACCTCATGCCCACCTAAGTGAGTTCCCATGTGTTCCACTACCTTAGACTCGCCTAACTGCATGGTTTTCCTCTATAAAAGTCCCTGAAAGAGACAGCTTCCTAGGGACCACCACCCACTTGGGACCCTCCCTCCTGTCCCTCTCTCAGACAGGAGCTTTCTTTCCCTCAATAAATATATTCTACTCATAACCTCCATTTGTTCCTAAAATTCATTCTTTGGTTTTAGAGAACACGCCTTGTTCCAGGTACTTTTTAGGTTAGGAGATCATTTTTCCCCTATATCATTTGGAGGTCATCCACCAGAGATCAAT
Source organism: Ctenomys sociabilis (assembly GCA_004027165.1). Classification (NCBI taxonomy): domain Eukaryota; kingdom Metazoa; phylum Chordata; class Mammalia; order Rodentia; family Ctenomyidae; genus Ctenomys; species Ctenomys sociabilis. Next base: position 43,163 of record PVKA01007771.1, read on the forward strand.
TTTTCTCCCTGTGTCATTTGAAGGTTTCTTGTATCACCATTTTCTCTAAAATATATAGCACTCTTGGTCTAACACTCTCTAATTTTTGATGAAAATGTAGATGGATATTTACAATCTACTATGAGGTTACAAATTTTCGTCTGGTTCATTCCCTTCTGGGCTGTCATGCCCTGGAACAGAACCAACCATATAGTAAGCATTCAATAATAAATTTCCTCTGCTACTTAAAAGAACAGAAAAGGCAAAGCGACACTTTGGGACACTAATCTATCTGACCCATGCAAATGGAGGGCAGCTGTGCAACTCTGCACAGTTGTTGCCATGTAGGACTAGGGACTTGGTTTTGTCAGCAGTGTTCTAAACATAGAGATCAGTTAGAATTCAAACTAGATCCCTGGTCCTTTTAGTTTTCTCTTTAAACCAACTTTACATACAACCCAACATACCAATATTACATGCACAGTTTGATGAATTCTCTCTTCAAGTACTCCTGTAACCATCATCACAGGTGCTCTACCACTGCAAACAGTTCATGCTCCTTTGTAAACTATCTCTTTCTGTTCCATAACATCTAGTAACTTCAGGTCTATGTTTCAGCTCTGTAGCTTAGTTTTGCCCACCCTAAAACATATGAAATCATGAGATAGACCTAAAAATGTTTGTTAAAAAATTTATTACAGTAAAAGACACAGTGTCATTGATCCCACTCAAAATCCCTCCACTCCTGCGTGCACACCTGACACTCCATCATTGTTGCCACTTTTTGAAGCAGTCCCGGAAGCCCTCATTTTGATTGTCGTTAATTGTGGTGTTGTGGCTGCCTTAATGTCCTGAATCTATTAAAAATACTTATCTTTCATGGTCATTTTGACTTTTGGAAGGAACCAGAAGTTTCCTGGCAACAGATTTTGTTAGTTTGTACTGGGGATTGAATTCAGAACCTTGTGCTTGCTAGCCAGGTTATTTATTCTGCTCAACTATCTTCAGATGCTTTTCCCCTACTCTTCTCCCTTCCCTTCAATCCTTCCTCCCCTTATTTACAAAACCTCTGTTTCCATTTTTTCCTTCTTTTCTCACCATTTTTTTCTTTTCCCTTCCTTCCTTTTCCCCTCCCACATCCCCAGTTTTTATTTTTCTGTACTTAGGACAGCGTCTACAGGGTCTCACTACATGGGTCAGACTCAGTGATTCTCCTAAGGTCAGCCTCTGGGATTACAGAAGGGCCGGCACAGCACACTGGGGATCGAACCTGGCCCTAGCATTCTGCCTAAGCAGGCGCTTTAGTTCCCTGAGCTATCAGGTTGGCCCTCTCCCATCCCCAGTTTTCCTTCCCATTTGAACTTTTTCCCCTGTTTCACAATATCTATTATACATTTTGGTTCTTACTGACACTCAGTTTCTCACATCAGAGAAACAATGTGATATTTAAATACATGTGTCCAATTTATTTCACTTAAGAGAAAGGCCTCTATATGCATCCATTTAGCTAGAAATGCCTCAAGATTATCCTCCTTTATGGCAGAACAGAACTCCATTGTATTTAAAAAAAAAAAAAAAAAAAAAAAGATCTTCACTATCCATTCATCAACTGATGACCATATGGGCTGTTTCCAAGAGTTATCTATTACAAGCTATGCTGCTATAAACATGGGTGTGCACATATTACTGATACATTTTTAAGACCCTGCCTTTCTTCTTGTCAAATTCAAGAAGGAGGAGCTTCACCATAGTTTTTAACATACCTCGTAAAACCACTCATAAAAGAAGACTTTCAGAGCTGCTTCATAGAAACTGGTAAAAATGATGAGATAAATGTGTTCAAAGCAAAGGAGAGTACTTCAAGGGAGGTTAATAACAATGTATCTTTCACTTTAATAATTTTTTAACTGAAATATTCACCATAGATTTTTTTTTACCACATCTTGTATAGTCTATTGCTCTCTTGTGTCTGGCTTCTTTCACTCCAAATAATATTTCCTTTTTTTTTTTTTTTAATGTATTTGGTTGTTACAGGGTCTTGCTACACAGCTCAGACTCATAGTGATCCTCCTATTTTAGCCTCCCCAGTGCTGGGATTACAGGCATACTCCAGGACACCTGGACTCTGTGGTGGCTCAGCCCACCCAGGGGGCAGGGCTGCTGTGGCATCCACATAATATTTCTAAGATTGAGCCTCATGGTCACACATATCAGTGGTTGGGTCGGTGCTTTGCCAGGTACCATTCCACTGTGGAAATATTTCATAATCAAAAACAAAGGCTGCAAAAAAAAAAGAAGGCTGCAAGGTCAGCCAACATTTTGGCTCTAGCCTTTCAAGGTCAGGACAGGAGAATTTGTACTGTAACATCATATAACTCAGTTGTCCCCCAAATTTTCTGATCAAGGAGATTATGGGGCCACAGAGGAATGCAATCAATGATGTATGGTGTGCCTAAGGAGAGTCACATGGAGAGAAAATTTTCAGGCTTCCACAGAGAGCAAATTGATCAAACAATGCCATGACTCATCCACATGGCTGACTCTGACAAGGGATCTACAAAGTGCGGTACAGGGTTATAGGATAAACCCTGAGGGTACATAACTGACCTTGTCTGATACAAAAGTTACATTTCTTGTTATATAGGTCTTGCTTTAACTCGGTCTTAACCATCCAACAGAAAAGTATAAAAATGGAGGTATATAAAGTCATATTAATATATTGAGCTGTGAATGGCTCAAGTTAACAACTTCTGTGGATAACCCACTTATATTGTGGACTGCTGATCTGTGTTGGATTGTTTTATATATATATATACACACATACATACACACACACACACACATATATATATATATATATATATATATATATATAAGCTATCCCTGTTTTTTTTTTTTTTTTTGTCTTTTTGAGACAGGGTCTCGCTATGCAGTTCAGGCTGGCCTTGAGCTCACTTTGTAGCTCAGGCTGGTCTTGAACTCACAACAATCCTCCTGCCTCAGCCTCCCGAGTGCTGGGATTAAAGGCATGCGCCACCACGCCCGGCCACTATCCCTGTTTTGAACATCTATAACATATGTATTGTTGTATGTTACCCTGTTTATGTCATTTTTTCTGTTTGGTTTTGCTTCTATTTTTCACTCTTCAAGTTAAAATACAAATAAATAGATAATATAAAAAATTAAATTAAATTAAAAATAATAAAAAATATTCCATAATCATTGTATTCATTAATCTGCTAAGGGAGACTTGCAATGTTTCTAGCTTTACATTATTATGAATTGAACATGTTAACAAGTCTTTCTTATAGACAGATAATCATGTTTTTCATAGGTAATCTAGTGTGGGGTACTGTTCCTAAGTGCTCAAAGCTCAGGACACAGATGATGCTTCCAGATAGCTTGCAGGACACAACCCTGCTGTGAGCACAGGCACAATGAGGCACAATTATAACCATGGCTTAGCAATAGACAGCTATGCATGTGCCAGTGAGCCCATCATGTAAGAATGTGAGTATGTGATAACAACCTATACATATAAGAGTTAACCAATAAAGACACAGGCAGCTCTTGTTCTGCTCTACTGCTTACTATTGCTATTATCTGCTCTACGCCTTCTCTGGGGACCTCAACATGAATTTGCTCCTTTGCCTTTTTGACCCTGACACCTAGGCATAGAATTGTTGGATTATATGGCCAAGAATATGTTTATAAAAAACTGCCTAATAGCTCTCCACCATGACTATATCGTTTTATATTCCCAACAGTCATGTGAAAGCCCTGGTTATTCCACATCCTTGTCAACACTAAAGTCTTTTCCATTTTAGCCATTTACCAGTATCCTTATTATGATATTCATTTGCATTTTCCTATAGGTCCTGCATCATTTAAACTCACAAGATTAGCTGCTTTCCACCTTTTTTTTTTTTTTTTTTTTTTTTTTTATTTTGGGCAAAATGTCAGAACTAAAAGAGATTTCAGAGACCGTATAATTCTAGTGTACAATGTGTTCAGGGATTCATTGCGTAGATCGGACTCCTGTTCACAGCCTCCCAAGTGCTGGGATTACAGGAACACACCACCACACCCTTGTCTCAGGGTGCCCCAGGGGTGGGACTGGCACAGCAGGCCCAGGGATGGAACTCCTGGCCCCGGCTTCGGTCTAAACAGCTTTAATCCACTGAGCTATTTAGCCATCCCTCCTACCACTTTCTTGATAAAAGGCTTTCATAAGCATAGGATTGTGGCACCACCAACAAAATTACACAGATAACTTGGACCTCTACTTCTCAAATAACCAAACATGACAGATCTCTGCAGAAGTTAGAATTTATAATATAGTTATCAGTCTTCCACAGGCTAGGAGAGCCAGACAGCCCTGCTTCAATCATCTAAGATCTGTGAAGCAAGCAGGTCACCTATCATGACCTCTACCTGACTAGGAGAATTATATGGTCTCTGAAATCTCTTTTAGTTCTGACATCAGTAAAAGATCACACTCTCCAAATGAAACTTTTAAAAGACAAAACCTCAGGAGTCTCCTCATGATACCTGACATCAGCAATGGGGCTTTAGACAAAGCAAGCAGTGCCTCTCCTGGCTCTGTGTCAAATACTGAATCACACTGGATGGTACCAGGCCCAGGTGTTGTTCTGAATGAAGCAGGACACCAGTAACTTCCACTTAGCAAGGAAAAATGAGGGCTGAGGAGCAAAGGTGAGCCTATGGAGAAGAAAAACACTAAAGTGATTATCAGCAGTGATGGGAAACAGCTGGGCAGACAATGAGACTGATTAGACCAGGAATGAGAGACAAAGAAGCCCATCATGGTGCTAAGATAGACTTTCTGGATTTGCTACCAAAGAGGTTTTGCTGGATATTTTTAAATCAGGCCTAGATTCTAGGAGCAAAATATCTGTCACCTGCTTATTTCTTGTAGTTAAAAGGAAACCTCATTTCCTAACATAAGGTCTATCTCTACCTTTAAGAATGGTACCCATTTGTCTGAGATGCCCAGCCCCAAAAAAAAGAAAAGAAAGGACCCTAAAGAGTCAAAGGCTACCAAAATAAGAAATCTTCACCCAGGCTCATTTTCTACTCTGTTTTCCACTTTCCTGCCCCTCAAACTCTGTTTTAAAGTAAGATTAAGCTCCATGGACACTGCTTACTTAATGCAGTTTCTTCTTTAAATTACCCAAGGAGAGAAAATGAGCATAAAATAATTCTTCAGAGGCTTTTCTAAAAGATCAGAGAACCCAGCTAAGGTAGAATTTACTCAGCAGATAGAGATGAAAGGGCAACCCTGGACAAGATACTGGTCTCTTTGCCCTCTATTTCATCTGAAGAAAATAAGCCTATATTAGTCATTTTTAAACTGAAATAAGACTACATTAGTCATTTTTAAACTGGGTTTCTCAGAGCCCTAAGATTACAGATAGTTCTCAGTGGCTACACATGAGGAAAAATTGACTCCTTAAGTTGGGGCTCTATACCCAAGTTTTTTCTCAGCTGGGAACAAAGCAGTTCTGCTTTTATACATTTACCAATAATTCTGGCAATGATGCTTGAAATAAAGGAAATGACTTTTGTTTTATAGTACCAGGAATTTAACCCAGGGTCTTCACCTTGAGCTATCCCCAGCCCTTCTATTTTTATTTTGAGACAGTCTTACCAAGTTACTACATTGCTCAGTCTGGGATTGAACTTTTGAACCTCTTGCCTCAGTTTCCCAGAACATTCAGATCACAGGTATGTGCCATCACATCTGACTGACAACTGTTTTAAAGGGAAAAAAAAGTACTCCTTCAAATATTCTGTAGTTCTAGGGTCAGCCAAATAGCTCAGCGGATTAAAGCACTTGCTTACATAGATTCAGGGGTCAGGGGTTTGACCCCTGGCATGCCTTGGGGGGGGGCCTGCTCCCAGGGCATACTGAGATGGTGATTGAGACTGGGCATGGTGGCAAGAGCCTGTAATCCCAGCTCTTTGGGGGGCTGAACACAGGACAATCACTACAAGTCTCTATGTAGTGAGACCCTGTTGAGCCTTACTAAAAAATACAAAAAAAGAAAAATCTGTAGTTCTATTTAAAAGGCTTTTGTTTGTTGTTATTTGTTTGTTTGCTTGTTTTGTCTTCTGTACAAGTATACAGTTCTTTGTGGTACTAGGGACTAAATTGATACTCAAGAGCACTATAAGCTATATCTCTACCCCCACCCCTTTTTGAGACAGTCTCTCATTAAGTTGTCCATGTTGCTCTCAAACTTAAGATCTTCCTGTCTAACCCTCCTCAGTAACTGGGATTACTGGTGTGTGTCACTGTGTCCAGCTATAAAACCTTTTTTTTTCTCTCCCTAACACCAGAGATTGAACCCACAGCCCCTCCCACAGTACTCAAGTGCTCCTCCATTGCTAAGCTACACCCTTAGCCTGTATTGTATTTTATGAACACAAAAGGACTGCACACCACTGTTAACACAGCCCTTACTCACATGGCCCCCATAAGTCAAAATGCATCCAGGTGGCTTCTGGAGAGCATTCCATATCACTAATGTTTATATTCCCTGATGACAGTGTGATATACATCCAAAGTCCAACAGGGAAGGTTCAAAGTACAGCTCAGACATGCTACAATCCTTCTGAAGCTGGCCTCTCACCTCTGAAGGGTGGCAAAGATCTCCCTCACAGTATTCCAGAAGACTCAATGACAGGCTTAAGCACCTACCACATGGGAAGTAGTGAAGAATGAAGGTATTTTCTGCCTCTCTTCCTGTACAGACCCTTTGTATCTGCATCATACCTTATTATTTTAAAGGTCTAAATGTAGAATTATCTTAAGATCAAAGCAGGAACCCAAATGTCTAATGGGGACAGACAGAGAGCACACAGGAGTAAAATGGTTCAGGCATCACAAAATGTACAAAGCAAGGCAGATGACACATTTACTGTCTCAGAACTCCCAGGGTGGGGTGGTGCTGCGGCAAAGAAGAAAGTGTGACCCTGCTCCTGTGCAGTGACTCTTCATCTGTGGCCACGGAGGCATACAGGCCACAGGATGGACGCCATGCCACTCAATCACCAAGAGAAGCTCAATTTTTGAGTGAAAACTCCAAAGTTTTGAAGGCAACAGACTTCAAAAAATTCTCCTCAACTCTGCTCAGGTTAAGGAAAACATATCTCCAGGCTAGGATTGAACTAAACAACCCCCTTTTTAGATCCTGCAAAATAGGTAGGTCGTGTATTTACAACCTCCACCTGCTGGACAGAGGCAGTAAGAAAAGCCTAAACGGCCTGGGACTTCCCTCTAGTGACAGAGTCCTCTGCAGTGCGGACTTGGGTACACCTATATAGTGTTTCCAATTTCCCAGAGAATGATGACCAAGAAGCTGACGAACACCATCACAAGACAACTTCGCCAGAAGTTTGAGAAGGAACAATTTTCAAAACTAGACCTAGAGCAGATGGCAAGGAGCACCGCAAAGCCTGGGCAGGAGAAAAGGTCAATCTGAAGCATGTGTCAACACTGATTTCTGCGGGGGTTTGGATTTTTTTTTTTTTTTTTTTTTTTTAACGTCAATCTCTCCTCACTTGCCTCAAGTGGAAAACCACCATGTGCCAGCTCCTTCTGCGGAACATGTCAGAGCAATTCTTTCCCCAGGCAGAAAGAACACCCAGATGGGGGATGATTTGAGTATTCAACTCCCTCTCCTCCATGGAGCCATGGGCACAAAATCAGACACTGGAAAATGTTTGGCAGTGGTACAGAAACATCAACAGAACCAACTACGGCCACAGGCCAGGTTGAACGTGGAGAGCTAACAAGTGGCTGTTCTCAGGCACTGAGACGGTTAGAGAATATTTCTAGCTGAGAGCGTAGAAATATTCTAGGGCAGGAGAATCCCCTAGCAAAACCCTAAGACTTTTTGCTTCCCAGGAAAAGCACCTGCCTATCTGGAATACAAGAGAAGAATTTTTTAAATCAAACTGATCCGTGTATGCCCAAGGCTTGTCAACTACTGCACACAGGATCAGAGCACAAGGGACCCGGTCAGCCAACAGCTGAGGGTGACCCAAAGAGGGCCATGTCCCAAGCTGTCTGGCACTGTACTGTTGCCATGAGGTCTTCCAGGTGGCAAATGTAAAAGTGATGAGACAGCAATGGGGCCACAGACATTCTCTATCCACTGAAGTTCATAGAGCAGCTTACACAGGCCACACTGACCTATGCTCTGCTCTCCACAATGCAGCCAAGCCAGGGTGATCTTTTAGAACAGGAGTTGAGTATCATTCACCTATTGAAACTCCTCAATGGCTTTTCACTCTTAAAATAAAATCCCATCAGCAGCAGAGGGACATAAGCCTTCCAGGATCCTTCAGATTCCACAGTCATCTGCTGCTCGCTACTGCAGCCAAAGAGCCTTCTTGCTTCCTGAGAGCTGCCAGTGTGCAGCAGCCCCCACCCCACTATGGATCTCTGTACGTGCTTCTCTCTTTGCCCTCTCCACCCTTGGCCTGACTGGCTCCCAGTAACCATCTTTCAGGTTTCAGACTAAATGTTTCTTTGACTAAACCTTTCTTGAGTGGCCCTAGGCCCCAGTTCCCCTCAGACAGGCTAAGTCCCTTTTTCTGCACAGCATCCCTTACTTTTCCTGCAGGACATATTGTAAATATAATTAAATATGTATGTGGGTAATTCCCGACTAACACCTTCTTCCTCTGCATCATGTAAACTGCGCAAAGGCAGAGTGATAACTGATTCATTGTGGCATCTGTCATCTAGCACAGAGCCTGCTACAGAGCAGATATCCATATATTTTGTTACACAACTTGTTTGTCTACTATTATAAAGGATTCCAAAGCACAACCAAACAATGAGACAACAATGATGACAACACACTCTACACTGTCACAGTTTTTCCAGGCTACCATCCAGAATGGAGGAGGCAGAGCCATACATCAAGAGAAACTGTCTTGGTGCTGAAGTAATCACTTACAAAAAACCCTTGCACTTCACAGACTGGCACACTCGAGAGCAGTGAGATGAGAGCTGCCGAAACCCTTCATGCTCAGGTGATGTTTGCAGGGCAGCTTCATGGGGAGAAATCTCCGTGCTGGCATGGTAACAAACACTTGTCCTACACATGATCCCTTCTTGCAAAAATAACACTTGTGCTGGAAATGACAACCCTCTTCACTTGAGAAGAAAAATCAAACAGCTCCATGTGCAACCCCATGCCATCCCTCAGGTGATGAGCAGGAGCCTCTTAGCAGGGGCCCTGCTCATCCCAAAGGCATAGGCTGCAATCTCCTTCTCCTAGAAGGGGTGTGCCAACAGAGCAGCTAGGGCCAGCCATCAGTGTCCAGACCTGTCAGTGGCCATGCCACCAGGCCTCGGGGTTGGGCTCCAGTCATTCCTGCTATAACGTGATGTGTGTTACTGGCCAACACTCCGTGAAGGAGAACAGAGGATTCAGCAAAGGTGAATTTTTGCCTCGCGTTCTTTCTGCTCCCAGAAGTCAACTCTCATTTTAACCTCATGATTCCAGACTTACTTAGTTTTCCACATTTACTGTTCTGCTAGGAAAATCTGGTTAAAATCTATTTCAAAACCTGCAGAAAATGTACTGGCTCAAAGATACATGACATAAACGTCTTCAGCTCTTTTGGTTTGGTTATACCTGTTCTCCAGCACAAATAATTTATCCAGGTCATCCTATTCTTCCCCTGCTCTCTTAGTTCTGAGACGAGATGACTCTCATCTCGGAAAACATGCTGACATTTTTGCAAATCCCAATTAATTTCAGAGCATTCCAATTTAATTCCTTTCCTCTAAGGCTCAAGCTACCTCGCCCTCATCCACCAGCCTCCAGGCAGTGACCTTTTATGGAGGACTGTATACCAGCTCACACTCTCCTCCCGGCCCCAACTCAGGCCATCTCTCAAGTAGACTTCCCCTAGTCTTGACCATGTGTCCTCTAAATCCACAACCCATCCCTTCTACTCCATCCCTGCAGTTCCTGTCTTAGCTCATGTCCCAGTCTTTTCTTTCCAGAAAGTTCTAAGTTTCTGTGCTCTGGGTCTGTTTCTGTTCAAAAATGTGTTATCTAGTAACTTCTCATAAAAGCATTTATTAGTTCCCCCAGCTAGATAAAATCCAAATTCCTTAATGCAACAGTATACAAGAAACTTTCATTTTTATTCATAAAATACTTCAGATACATAACAAAGTTGAAAAGATCATATTGCAAACATCCATATTCCTACCACCTAGTCTACCTTTTGCTCTATTTACTTTAACACCTATTTATCATCCATCTATACAGGTACCAACTCATCTCATTTCTGCTGATTTCCAAATCAGAGGAAACCTCAATGAATTTCACTCTGAATACCTTGAAAAACTATTTTTTGTGTTCTGGATGGTTAATTTGGGGGAGGGTCAATTATTTCTTCTTTTGATGCCAGGGATCAAGTCCAGGGCCTGTGACTCACATGACAAGTATGTACTCTGCGACTGAGCTATATCCCCAGTCCTAGAACCCCAACTTGCCTGAGCTAAGGGAGGCCTAATGAACTGGTAAGGCACAATTGTGAGGATGTCTGTGCACATTTTATAGGGAAGACTGGTGTAGAGGTCAGTAGGTGGAGTGGGGAGGGCTCACCGACCTAAAATGGGCAGCACTGTCTCATCACTGGACAACCCAAAAGGAGAGAAGCAGACTGGCAGATGAGCCACCTGATGGCCCCCCAAACCCCACAAAATCTAGCTTCACTTCCTGCTGTTGGGTTCTAGGAGGCTCCCTGTGTTGTCAAGAGAAAAATTTCTTTTTACTTAATATAATTTAAAGCAAATTTCTGTTACTTGCTCTTAATGACTCAAAGATATCTTCTATCAATGTTTGTAGAATATGTCCTATAATCCCAGGACTTGGGAGGCTGAGGCATGAGGATTGACATAAGTCCAAGGCAAACTTGAACCCAGTAACAAGAAACTGTTTCAAAAAAGAAAAAAAGACTATATGAGCTCAGACATAATCTAGAAATATAATTTTAACAATTATAGGTTTCTGTAACAAAACACTCAAAACAGAATTAAAACATTAAAGTCACACTTAATGAGTTGAAATTTTTAAAGACTAGATTTTCAGAAAGTAGATGTATGTTTCAGGTGATAAGCATATGAATTACCATGATCTGATCATTATATACTGTACTGCACTGTACCTCATAATTATATACAATTATGATGTTTTAATTAAAAATAAATATATTGGCAAGAAAAATACCATTATTCAGAAGACTCGGTACCTAGAGATGCTCTAAAAATGGTTTTTACTGGGGATTCTTAAAAAGCAATCTCAGAGAAGAGAATTTAGCCCTCCAACTGGAGGAAATGCACAGGTTGGAGCCCTTCATATCAGATAAAATCAAAACTAGGTCACAGACCAACTGGGGAAACTTGTCAGAAGCTAAATATTCAAAAAGGACTAGGAGTATACCACCCTAATGATGGAGTGAACTGTGTCAAGTAAATGTACCTCTGGTGTAAAACCAGAGCTGGGACCAGAAGGCAGTGAGCCATTTGCCTTAGACCCAGAAAGAATTGCTGCTACTGACTCTTCCTGCTGTCCAGGCTGCAAGCTGGCTGAATACACACAGTTACTAACTCTGGTCTGACTGTAAGCAGAAATTGCATTCACTATGGCATTCTGCCTTCATTTTTATTTCTGAAATACTGCACACAAATACTCCCAGTTACTGAGTTTTAGATACCCCTTAAACTCTGTGCTTGAGGTGAGTAGCTTACCCTGGTGCTGGCCCTGTATAAACTTTCTGTAGGCTCAGAGGAAAAGGCTCCCAGGCACCAGCCTCTGCATGGAGCTTCTTCCAATCTGCTCCACAGAAGCCTTGAGAGGTCAAGACACTCTTGAGGGGAAACTGAAACTGAGTGAGAGACTACAAAGGAAGTGAGGTCTATGAACACAGAAAACAATAAATGCTGTGGAATTGGTTTCTGACTCTCAGTGGTGGTGCTAGTGGTGCAGAAAAGCTCTAGGGATGTCCTGCTCCCAGCTGAGGCACAGCTGAGCTCACACTGAACCCAAACATCAAACAAAACATAAAGTAGTTATGCTTCACTGGAGCCAAGGCCCAGCATCAATAGCTTAGAAAGCAAATGAGCAAAAAATTCAAGCAAATCAATTTTAAAAAGGAGTATCAACCAAAACACAAGAGATAGCACATGCTCCTGGGAGAAACATGGGTTTCTAACAACCAGTCTTAGAGTTTGCAACAAAGAGGTGGAGAAAGAGGCTACAAGGTCAGCACAGAACAGCCAAAAGACTAGGGAAAAAAGTATAGGAAGCTTAATGAGGAAAGTGCTCACTCACTTGGGAGCAGGACAGATACTGGAAGAAACCAAGATGCTACAGGTCTGGAAGAAAACTATGCCAAATAAGGAAAAGGAGTAGGTTGACGATCACAGGATCCCACAGAAGTTCAAAGGAAGAAGAAGACGAACTCTACCAGGATGCCTCGTGCTACTGCTAGAGGTACGAGTCTGTGGAGCTAAGAGGGAAAGGAGTGAAAGTTTATCACCACAAGCACTCGGAGGCAGGCAACCAGGCCGTCTGGTAGGCACAAGAGCAGCAGGTGTCTGAAGCAGCACCCAATGTGCATAAAAAGCCCAACAGAACTTCTGATACCAAAATTCTGTTTCTAAGAATCTATCTGATGGAAGTAACCTGAAGTATTCATAAAATATGTACAAAAATATATGAGGCATATATCCATAAAAATATGATCACAGAAATTGAAGTTTGTCCAAAGAAAACATGCAGCCATTAAAATATTTTAAATGTTAGCACTTATAAAATATCAATACAAAGCTGTTTATTAAGGATACAGTTATATAAAAATACATGTATATAGCAAAAAGACTAGAAGAAAATACAATAAAATGTTATGATTACAGCACACAAAAATATTTCTAACACTGACTAACCTGTAGCTGATGGAATCATACGTATTTATCTTCTTTCTTGCCCCTTTCTCTATTTTCTTAAGTCCTGCCTAAGCAAAGGCAGTCAGGCTCAGGCTATTGTGGTTGAATCCCCAGATCCTCATGCCTTTCCAGACCTGCCCTTAAGGCATCCTGAGCCAGCCCAAAAAAAAAGCCTTTCTATTTTCTTAAGTTACTACAAAAACCACATATTGCTTTTTTTTTTTTTTTTTTTTTTTTTTTTTGAGATAGAGTCTTGCTATGTAGTTTTGGCTGGCTTTGTGTGGCCCAGGCTGGCCTTGAACTCTCTTCAATCCTCCTGCCTCAGGCTCTCAAGTGCTGGGATTATAGGCATGTACTACCACATCTATCTTTCTAAGAAAAATCTACCCTCCAATTTTGGGGAGTCTTATTATAAATCTTGAAAAAGGACCAACCATACCAGTACCTATCAACTAGCTGAATTACTTGGGCAGACTTCTCTGCCTTGTGTAAAACCTACAGAAAATGAAGCACTTGCCCATGCACAGCATTTAGAAGAGTGCCAAAAACACAGTATTCAAGATAAATATTTTACTACGATATTTTTGTCCCAAATTAGGGTAAAAAATCCATAATAGATAAATTTTTTTTTTTTTTTTTTTTTTTTTTTTTTTTTTTTTTTTTTTTTTTTTTTTTTTTTTTTTTTTTTTTTGTCTTTTTGAGACAGGGTCTCACTATGTAGTTCAGGCTGGCCTTAAGCTCACTTTGTAGCTCAGGCTGGTCTCGAACTCACAACAATCCTCCTGTCTCAGCCTCCCAAGTGCTGGGATTACAGGCATGTGCCACCACACCTGGCAAATTTTTTATTCTTAAAAACTGTGTTTGTTTGTTTAATTTATTTAGAGACAGTACCTCATTTGGGAATTGAGCCTAGACTTGAACTCTCTATGTAGTCCAGGCTGGCCTCAAGTGAGATGAATTGATGCTTGGCCAGCGGCACTAATTAGGAACAAAAAAAGAATAATAATAGCCTGGAGAGGGGAGAATCTGGCCTGGAAATGTCAGGTTTTGCCAGGCCACAACTCCCACAAAGTCTTCCTCAACCTCCACTAGCCCAATCTTTGACTGCAGTGACTTTCTGAGATTAAAACAAAAAAACAAAATCCTTTCCACTCACAAGATACACAATGACTGGTACTCCCTCCCCAACCAAAAGGAGAATATTAGTCTTTAACAAATATTATTCTGAGATATTTATGTTAACAATTATGCTTGGGTTTCAGTGAAGGCATAAACACTTGATGCATGCATAGGCATTCAAAAAGAAAGTGAATAAAAGTAAATTCTAATAATAAGGTCAATGCATCACAGTTAGGCAAAGTTTATAAGCCTAGGCCCACTTGCTGAGATTTCTGTGTAGTCTCTAGAACCTTGTTTCTATAAGATTAAGTCAATGACATAGAAGTATCATTACTGTAAACATCAATCTGAAAATTTACTCTGATAAATCCAAATGTAAGGGAGAAAGACACATACCATATAACACTGCATGGACCAGATGGCTTATTCCACATGACCTTCACATCTCCCAGCTACTTCCCAGCACATCTGTTTAGAGCACGTTCAAAATCAGCACTCCTGAGAAGCTGCTCTGCACCCAGCCCTCTCACGTGCATCCTCATGATAACCCTGTATGGCAAACACTATTAAACCCATTTTGCCCAGGGGGCCAAGTACAGGTTCACTATGTCCAACAGAGTCCTAAAACCTGGGTCTGTGCCCAGAGCCCTTGACCTTGCCTCCCAGGCTTGTTTGCGACAGCACATCACAATACATGCTTCCAAAGGAGCGTCTGCACATTCTGCTATGATCTTCACATCAAGTTACCCAACACCCACCAGAGACTCACATCCCACTTTACCACAAAGAAAATGAAACACAAGGCAATGAATTCACTGAACCTTCAGTTGTCTGACGCTGGCCTGCCATAATTGCGGGGAGGCCACTGTGCAGTTCCAAGGAAATGAGATATTGGGCAGAATTTCAGTCACCCAGTGTTCGAGAGAAATGATGTCCTAACACATTGCCCACTGTGCTCATTCTAGGTTAAGTGCCCATTGCCCAGGACAGGGAGAGTTGAGTGACAACAGGGGACAGTGCCAAGTAACCACAGGTGCACTGGCTTTGAGCACACCCTCCTCCACCTTCCAGTGCAGAGGAGATCATTTTCTAGCCCAGACTGCAGGAAGGGTTTCAACGGCAAAGCCAGAATTACCCATCTTCCCTCCTGGTCCTAACACCTCATCTCCAGCCTCTTATATTTGCTCTCACAGCAGCAGGCACAGTGCACTTTTCCTTGTGCTAAAGAGGAGTGCAGGTATTGGCAGGACTTTTCCTTATCCCTACCATGTTTACTTCCAAAGTAGGCAAAAGCACACTCACAGAGGGCCAGCATTTTAGGATAGGTAGGGTCTAGAGAGTAAAGATGGAGTTTTTTTGTTTGTTTGTTTTAGTATGGTCTATAGGGTCTATAGGGTCTCACTATATAGATCAGAATCGTAGTGATCTGCCTGTGTTCAGCCTCCCAAGAGCTGAGATTATAGGCTCATGCCACCACAGGGCCAGCATGTCACATGGGATCAAACCCCAGCTGCTGCGTCTGCCTAAGCAGGCCCTTTAATCAGCTGCAGTATTTGGTGGCCCAAGATGGAGTTCTTACTTTTTTTTTTGTGGTATTAGGGATTGAACTCATGACCTTGCGCTTGTCAGCAGGCACTTATGCCACTGAGCATATTATATCCCCAGGCCAGAGTTTTTACTTTTAAACCCACATTTTGCTACCTGTTCCCTTTCATATTCACTCCAACAGCCCAAGAAATGAGGTGCCAAGACAACAAGGTCTGAGTTGGGGGAGGCCCAGAGCTTGGGAGGGAGGAATGGAACTTACTACATTCCCTCCCCTTCCCTAGAGGCTGTAAAAGGGAACACAGCCACCTCACCTCTCAGCTTTCAAGCAGTAATTAATTGCTGCCAGTCAAGGGTTTTAAATGAAGTGAAAAATGGTTAGTCTTAGAAAATCAGATCATGCACACATCCCAATAGGGTTACATTAGTAAAAGAGTGCGATGGGGGTGTAGAAAGTGTTTTCTGAGACATTCAGAACAAAAAGATCCATTCTGGCTTTTCTCAGGGTGCTGAATATTATATTAAAGGGATGCTGACTATGGTCTAAGCCTGCTTCATTGCAATTAGTGATTCAATCCTAAGGAAACCAAGTCCACCACTGAGTACATCAACAACCAGGCCCAGACTAGAGTTCAAACACAGTGAGATCCTGTTCCTGCACACACTATCTTTACCCTAATACCACTGATCTACACAGTCCACTGGTCACTTCTGTCCAAAATTACTTTTAGTGTCAAAGGCATCATTTTAAAGTTGCAGTGAGACAGTTCAGCAGACTAAGCACCTGCTTAGGCAAGGGCAGGGACTGGAGTTCAGTACTTGGTCCCACATGCCACATTTACCCCACCCCTCAGTGGCACTGTACCAGCCACTGAGACCACTTGTGGTGGCACATGCCTGTAATCCCACCACTGGGGAGGCTGAGACAGGAGGATCACTATGAGTCTGAGCTGCGCAGTGATACCATGTACCAAATAAATAAGAAATAAAGTCTGCAAGCAGGTGCAGGGGCTAGGGATTCGATCCCCGGGCCTTTGGTGTTGGCTCCACCTCCAGGGCACAGAGTTAGCGATTGAGACAGCATGGTGGTGTGTGCCTGTGTAATCCCAGCTCTTTGGAAGGCTGTAAACAGGAGAATCACTATAAGTCCAATCATTAGCAGACTGTGAACATCCTGTAGACCCTTCCCTAAAATACAGAAAATAAATTTTAAAAAAGTCACAACACTAAAAGGGATTCTACTCCTCCCCTCCTGCCACCCCAAACTACCAATAGCCCTCAGATCCTAAAGAGTCCCAAATGCACCCAGAAGACCTTCCCACTCCTTCTTCTAAATTCCTTATATCAGACCCATCCCTGCTTCCTCCCTGTGGCTTGTTTCTAGAGCTCTTGTCTCTAGAGCCCTTTAAAACTGCCCCTTTCCTTGTATCTCCAATTACTCCTCTTTACTGCTTCTCTCCCATCAGTATTTAGCATGCTCCAAGGCTCTCTGATCTTTAAGAAAAAGGGGGGATCTCATCACCCCCTCACCCTTAGTTCAACTAGCTAGCAAGCCACACCCCTTTCCACTCTTTACAACAGACATCTTTTGGTGTTTTGAGACACAGTCTTGCTTTAGAGTTCAGGTTGGCTTTGAACTCACAGCGATCCTCCTGCTTCAGCCTCCCCAAGCACTGCTACAACAGGTGTGCACCACCACGCCCGGGCTTTACAAAACAGGCATTTTAAATTGCCTATCCCCCTCCTCATAATCAACCTCCCAATCATTCTGAACTATCCTGTAACAAGATTACTTCCTTCTCCAAGGCCTAGGACCTCTCTAGGGGCTTAATCCAGGAGACACTTTCGAGGACCTCTCGGTAGCAGCAGCGCAGCACTCTGAACTGGTGACATCCGTCAAACATTCTTGCTCGTTCTCCTGCCTCTCTGCCCACTTCATTTCCTTTCAAGCTCTGCACCCCGAAACGTTAGCGCATCCTTGCGGTTCCATGCGGAGTCCTCTCAGCTCACTCTGAGTGATGTCAATCCTCAGCACTTACATATCTCATTACATTTTGAAGACTACACATAACCCTGCCTCCAGAGGTCCACACACACTTATTTGACTCTCTCAGCTGGCTGGATGGCATTTCCACTTCTAGCTTTCACAAGGACCCCAAACTCGGGCCCCAATACCCCTTTCATACTTACCTCCCCAGCCTCATTTCCTGTGTTTTTTATGACTCTGAATTGTAACTACTGTCTGCCCTATAACCTATCTTCAAAAATTTCTTCTAATAACCAACTAATTACCAAACTTTGACTATTTTCCCCACCTCTTTGAAGGCTGCTTACTCACTGTCCCCACTCATTGCCATTAACTTGCTTCATAGCCTTGTCACTTCCCCCAGAATACTACAATTTCTTAGTGCATTCTCAGAGGAGAAACCTTTGGAGGGGCATGGACTGCCCCACACATTGATTTCCCTTTTTTTTTTTTTTTTTTTTTTTTTTTTTTTTTTTTTTTGTCTTTTTGAGACAGGGTCTCATTATGCAGTTCAGGCTGGCCTTAAACTCACTTTGTAGCTCAGGCTGGTCTCGAACTCACAACAATCCTCCTGCCTCAGCCTCCCAAGTGCTGGGATTACAGGCCTGTGCCACCACGCCCGGCTTGATTTCCCTTTGGACATACCCTCGACCCCCAAGTCTGGGGACTGAACTCAGGACCTTGCCCTTTCGAAGCAGGCACTTATGCCACCAGTCATGCTTGTACTGAATAATACTATGATAGATACCGGACCACTCGGATACTCTCTCCCAGGAAAGTAGAATATGGTATACATCTGTGCAGGCAGATAAAAATGGGAGCTGTGCATAACCACACTGGCTACATGAAAGGGTGAACAGAGAATGTCCATCTGCAGCGAAAAAGAAGATCAAAGCCAGAGCAGAAGGAGTAGAGGTGCAAGAGAGAAGAAG
Organism: Ctenomys sociabilis; assembly: GCA_004027165.1. NCBI lineage: Eukaryota > Metazoa > Chordata > Mammalia > Rodentia > Ctenomyidae > Ctenomys > Ctenomys sociabilis. Next base: position 61,767 of record PVKA01007771.1, read on the forward strand.
ACTGCTTTCTTTCTCCAAAGGTCAGACCTTCCCATGGGTCAGTAGCCCTCTGGCTCCTAGGTGCCATAAGAAAAGCTCCCCTCTGCTCTTTCCCACATTTCTCTTCTTACTTCTCTTATTTAGGTAAGTACGTAACTATCAGGTACCCACCACAGGTCTCAATTAGTATATTTGGATCACTCACTATTCTCCTCAATGGGTCTCAGTATCTCCAACTGCAAGACTAGAAGACTGAATTAGATGAACGCCATGGTGGTTTCAGGCATCAAAACATTACATTTTTCTTTCTCTTTTATGTATTCAGTACAGGGTCTCCAGGGTCTCACTGTGTACACTGGATTTGTAGTGATTCCTGTTTTCAGTTCCCAAGAGCTGGGATTACAGGGTGCACTACCACGCCCAGCCTCAATCACCAGCTCAGTGCACCCCAGGGCAGGGCTGGCACAGCACCCCAGGGATCAAAGCTGGCTGCTGCACTGTGCCTAAGCAGGAGCACATTACATTGTTTTCTCTATATTTAGTCGATATAAAAAAATGAATAATCAGGTTTGATTTGATCCCTAGCACTACATTTTTTTTAAAAAACACACAGTGCACATCTCTAGCCCAAGGGCAGCCATATGCACATTTTAAGGCTGCATTTCTAAATAACTTTTAAAAAGATGTTAGATTTATTCTTTTTTTTTTTTAATTTATTTGTACTTAGGACAGCATGCACAGGGTGCACAGAATCTCATTGTATAGATCAGACTAGTTAGTGGTCCTCCTGTTTACAGCCTCCCAAGTGCTGGGATTACAGGTGCATGCTACCACACCCAGTGTTTCAATCGCTGTCTCAGTACACCCCAGGGGCAGGGCCGGCACAGCAGGCCCAGGAATTGAAACAGCCCTGTATCTGACTAAGCAGTACTTTAATCCTAAAATGCTCCATTTAAAAGCAAATAAAAACAATCTATTTTTAACCCAAAGTGTTCTGTTCATGTCAGTTTTCAATCCATTTACCATAGATGTGTTTTTTTTTTATGTACTTCCTTTTTTTTTTGTATTTTAGAGAAGGGTCTACAGGGTGTTCAGGGTCTCACTACTAGTTCAGATTCTAGTGATCCGCCTGTTTACAGCCTCCCAAGAGCTGGAATTACAGACACCACGCCCAGTCAATCACTTGGTCCCTGTACCTGCTTGCAGGCACTTTAATCCCCTGAATTAACTGGCCAGCCATTAGTCCTTTTTTAAAAAAACTGTAAATTAAAACACTTCTCTGAAATTCAGTAGACCTCATTTAGTACTATGTAGGTGGGCCAATCCATGTTTTTTATGATTTTGAACATAGAAAATACTATTCATTATTCATTCATATATTACTACAGGAAAAAAAAAAGTCACTTTCTAATGTCACATTGAATGTATTGCCCTACATGTTTTTAAGAAAACAAAATCATCTATTCTCTCAACAGTTTTTAGATAAATTTGTAAGCCACTTGTTAAGCATCTAGTATACAAACTACACTATTATATCACTAATAAAAAAAAGTTCATAAATAGTGGCTAAATGCTGATAAAGGGTCTGATTCAGCAGGCCTGACTGAACCGCAAGCATCTGTATTTCTTAAAATACCTCCTAGACACACAAATCATCTGCCCAACGAGGGAACCACTGCTCCAAAATTAGGAGATATTTTAAGTGTTTTTTAAATAAAAAGTAAAAACCACAGTGGACTGAGAACACTTACAATAGAATCTAAAGGTATGCGTGACTGAATTAAATAAAACCCACCAAAGGCATATGGGGTGGGAGAAATGGTGACCTTGTAGCTCTCTTTGTCTAGGACAGGAAGCTAATGACTTGGCAAATTCCTGCTCTCCTGAAAAGACTTGTCACTATGGGAAGAAATATCATAATCCACATTTTAAATGATTATTCAAGATCCTACAGAGAAGAAACCTCTTTGCCAGATGTCTGCTGCTCAAGCTAGTTTGAATGCTAGGAAAGTCAGGGAAAAGAGGCCTAAGGTTGCCTCACAAAAGGGGCCCAACAAGAACTAGAGGTCAAAGGAAAGAGCAGCACAGCTAGTTGTGGAAATAAATGTTTCCGTTCCAAAGCCTATGCAAACATAAAGAAAAGAAAGCTGGTATCTAATGTTCTGGCCTTGAAAGACTCTCCAGCTAAATAAGGCACAAGTGACTCTCCACCCCCAGGTCCTACCCACAGCTGGGCTGCAGAGCCATGCACCCACCACATATCTGTGCGACTGCCCCTGACCAGAACTCCTGGCAATATTTCAAATAAACCTCTACACAGAGATAGCAGGGGGCAACAGAAAGAACAACAGGCCTGGAGTCGAGAGGCCTAGTTCTGGTCCAAATTCCAAAAATGACAAGCTATGACCTTAAGCAAGATATTTTTCTGGCCTTTAGTTTCTTTACATATAAAATCAAACTGTAGCATTGGATTAGAGAGAGAATTTGTGACTTCTGGAGCTAGGTATCTGCCACACTTTGGTGATAGCTACGTGAAACATAGCCTCTTATATCCTACACAGGAATTTCAATGACTAGTTCTTTTAAAAACAACACTGCTTTCATACAGAGGGGCAGGAGTCCACAGCAGAAGGAAAGAAATTTCAAGCAGTCCTCTCTGATAGCTGATCACTAACAGCAGGAATAAGCAAAACGTTCCTTCCTTTAAGGATGGTCTCTCTGTACTGCTCAAATCATTTTATGGTTTTCCTGACATCAGCAAATTTTCAAAACATAAAAGTCAAAGAGACTCTCCGTTCAAGGTCTTTTAAGTGTTGAGAAAGGTGAAGAACTTCCTTGAAAGTCACTCCCTATGTCAGCTGCCTGAACAGTACAGCACTGATTAACAATCTCCTGGGGCCCAGCCACATGGCCGACAGTCCAAAGACCCCTTTCAGCCTGAGTCAATATCCAAAAGTAGGCCAAAGACACAGTGCCTTCACCTGCCACTTTCCTGACCCCAGAGGAGCTTTCCACCTGACCCCTGGCCTCGAGTCCCTTCAGAGCAACTCATCTATCTAGTGCGCAGCACAGCGGTTTTGTATTTCAATCTAAACTGACTTAGCTCCATGTTTTTCAAGCTTGTAGTTAAGACTGTGGTACTTTTTTTCAAAATACGGATTTTCATCGGCAGTATAAAACATCTGATTTTAAAAGGTAGGTTTTTTTTTTTTTTTTTTTTTTACTCTTTCAAATGGAGAAAAATTTCTGGTTTGTAGATACATGGGTGGTCTCAATCATATTCTGACAGTCACCCTCACCTGCTCACCTTTCCCTATCCCTGGAGTGGAGTGTGTTCTACACAATATTAACCTTCCACCACTGCTGTCCATACTGCTGTTGAACATCTGCTCAGGTGCCTCAAAAGCCACTTCACCTTCCTTCCCTCTAAGCTACCTACCTTTTTCAAGAAAGGCACGAATGTTTTAGTTTACCTAACACACAATTTACCACACACACACACACACACACTCTCACTCTCTCTCCCCTCCCTTAACAACCCAGCCTCCTCCTGGAAAAACACAATCAGGAAGCCCTAACCAGGCAGGCGTGACTCCTAAAGCAGATGGCAAGCCTCATAATCAGGTCATTACATAATACCTCTTCTCTAACCAGCTTCTTTCTCTCTACTTCATTCCAAGACTCCAGGCTGACGAACTTTATGCTGTGGTTAATTTAAGTATAATTTGCTCTTGGGAACAGAGTAATACCATGTTTTGATAAAAAGAAACTGGGTAAGGGAACGTAGAGGTGGGATTCAGAAGGTTGCTTTTATCTTCAGTTTGAGTAATCCAAATCTGCACTGCTAACATCACTTCATGCCTTGGTTTCCCAACCTATCAGAGACTCAAACCAACCCCCTACTACTGCACTGGGTCCATAACAGGATTCTCAGATAAACACAGCAGAACCTGATTTGACTTCTAAAGGATACTAAACCGCACTGAGGTATCATGTCTGGCTCTCAGCAACTCACCACTCAAGCAGACATTGCACAAGACACACCCACGTGAATATAGGCAGCTGCTGCTGTCAGTGAGGATCCCACATCACTACCAAACCATGGTCAGTCTTTGATCTTCCACAACCTCCAACTCCAGACATGCTGGAGATCTCATTTGCTCCCCCGCCATCTAAAGTCTTCCAACTCTTCTGCCAATATAGGCTTTCCATTTGGTTTCACTTTTAGAGAAACCTTACTCTAAAATATCACCATTCCCTTCACCCAACACCAAAACCTCTTCATTTTTAGGGAAGGAACTCTGAATCTCATCCCTCTATCTGTACAGATGGTCTGTACAAGTTGTTTTCAGATATCAGAAGTCATCCATGTATATATTCTCATTTCCTCATTATACTAAACCTGAAAAACTGAGGCTCCCATGTAACCAAAAGAGGTATGTAAAAATTCAGGCTATCATTTAGGATTAAAAGGAGACTACTCAATTAAGAAGAGAGACTAGTGATCTCTAACTGGCATACTGCATAATGGAAAATAATTCCTGAGCTAAAGGCCCATGCCTTTATGCCATTCTTCACTCCCCTTTGACATTATAAAAACTAACACTACCCTTCCTGTATCTCTCTCCCACCTTGGTAAAAAGCAAGCCATCCACTGAAGATACCAGAGGCCAAACTTAAGAGTTATCTACCCCAAAAGTATGTTTGGACTAGACTAAAAGCTTACATATGATGTGGTATGTGGTACAACAAAAAGGATGACCTTAGGTCAGAAGATTCCAGTCTTTGACTCCTAGCATGTAATGAAAAAGTTACTAACTTCTCTAAACCTCAGTTATCCATATTGTGTTGACATGGAAGCTTTCTCTGCCAAGGGTACTAAGAAGCACTAAAAATAATGTTATAGAAAAAGAGCCTAGCACAGTGCTAGACAAACAACACATCCCTTCCAGCACTGCCTTCTGCTGAATTGGTAGGAAGTGTTCTTGCCCTCTGCACTTCACTGCCCTGAGAGGTCTGGGAAAAACTGAGAAAACTACTCAGTGCTATCTATAAAAACATCATGGGATGGGCAAGAGGATTGTGAACTCATTAGAAAGCACAGCAAGGAGACCAGGGTGACCACCAGCGGGGCAAGTTTTGTCAAAGTGCTACATTTCTCAAATAATCACTGTACAGCTTTTCAGGCCTTTTCTAGGTGAGATGCTTAAAAATGAACTGAGAACAAAGCAGTCAACTGCAAAGCTGTGAGCCTATGAACCTAAGGCAAAGTGGTTGAATACCAAGCTGGTAATGAGGCAGAACGACAGGCAGGAGACTTCTGGCTTGGGGAAGCTTCGGGCCTAGGAAGAGACTTACCACAGTGTTAACAGGAAGTGCTTACCCAGCTTGGGGGATCTCAAAGAGGGCCTGGTAATGATAATATTCAAAAGGCTTAAGAACACAAAAGAAGCTGGGAAATCTAGGTTCCAACTGTGAGCTCTCACCAACTATATGATTGTAGGCCAGAAACTCTTCAAAGGCAGTTAAAAAGTAGTTTTGCTTTGCATTTTCATAATCATCTAGAATAGCAAATAATGAATCCTAAGTACTGAATTAAGGAAAGCCTGGTTCCCGAGCTCTCTGGGCCATAGTTTCCTCTCATATCAGAAAGACTTTGGAAATCTTATCTCTACAGCATTCATTTCAGCGTTCACACTCATTCTGTTTCTTACTCCCCAAAGTACATCAGAATCACCTTAGAAACTTTGTGGTATTTGTTTGAAAGAGAGCTGTCCTAGGGCCCCACCTAAAACCTACTAAGACTCAAGAGTCCCTAAGGTAGTGAGTTTAGTTTTGTAAAAATTCTGCATAAGTGATCCTAACAGATGGCTGATGGTAAAAACCAACATGCCACGCCTTCAATGCTGCAAATGTTATGGAGGACAATGAGGTTAAGCCCTTCTTCTCTATCTCCTGCTTTTCTGCCAAAATCAACAGCCTTTGTTTTGTGTTTTTTTTTTTTAAAAAAAAAAAAAAAAAAAAAAACAGGCTTTGGAGTTACATCAGGATTCAAATCCCAGTACAAATACTTGGCAGCAACTTATCCCATGAACAATCATCACCTACTTCATAGGCATGTGGTAAAGATGATATGAAAAAGCTTCGTAAAGCAACCGACACACGTTCAAACACAGAAGCTCTTAAATGCTCATTCCTACATCTCTGTGCCCCCGCCTTCCTAAATGTTGCCCAACTCATGGGTGTCTGACATTCCCGGCATCTTCAGAAAACCTGTGGTTATGGAACTACTGCTGATACATGACGCACTCCAGTTTTAGTATTTGCCATGGGCATCAGCTTCCCCACCTCTCACACTAAGAAGGAAGATTAAATCCATCATTTTCTTAATTAGTGACTCTCTATATGCTATCACGTAAAAAAGCCAGCAATCAATGGCTTTGGGTGATGCAAATATCCAGAAATCCTATCCTTGGAGTGATCAGTGCAGGCCTTGCCTTGGGTAGCCATGACATCTAAGTGCATCTGAAACCATCCCTGGTGCTGTGCTAACCACATCATTCTTATGTTTGTTTTACACTTGCTACCATAGCCACATACTTTTTTTCCTCCATGTAGGCTTTCATGATGTTTCCACCAACAAGCTGGTCTTACTGAGTTCTTCTGCATCATTTATTTTTATCAAATAGCACATCTCCCCTGTATATCAAGGTTTACCATGCTTAAGACTATCCCAGTGCATTATTATGGGGGACAATATTTTATAAAGAACTTAACCTGAATCATCCAACTGAATAAATTAAAGAACTGCTACCAAAAAGGCAGCTCCTGATTTTTCAAAGAACTCCACTGTGATTTCAATGCCTCTTAGAAAAGGTAGAATCTGTTCTGAAAGACAAAGAATATGCTCATAGTGTTGGCATGAAGTAAGTCAGCCTCCTTTGTAGGCTGATCACAAAGGCATTGCTAGTGGCGGCTGCAGTTAAGGGGCACAGTACAGGTGAGAAAACAGGGTGTTCACTGAATCCCTTGTTCAGAGTCTAGGCAGAAATGTGCTTAATTTGTCAGGAATCAAACAGTCCTCAGACCAGACAAGATGTTGACCCCAGTGTAGACAGCAAAAGGCAGACAAGCAGCAAAGTGTATCCTGAGCAAAGATGAGAATAATTATTGTCCAATGACACTGGGTAGTGGTCTCGCACACTGGCATAATAAGAGTCAATACCTAGAAAGATCAGCAGGAAAGGATGCTTACAGGCAGTAAGCAGAACACAGCAGCTTGGCAACTAAAAGAAGGAAAAGGAGTGTTGGGCCTGAGCAGTTGAGATAAGTGTCCTGAAAGCAAAGACCAAAGCCTAGGCAAAACTGCCAGGAGCCTTCAGGAGCAGAGCAGTCTGACTGATCAGGTAGTCCAGGCTCGGGGATGTTTCAAGGAAGTTTCTGTTTTTATCTCCACCTAAGAAAACCAAGCAATGCAATAAGAAGAAAATATGGTCCAACTGGCTCTTACAAAAATTATCTACAAAAGCTAGATCTGCCAGGCCAGTGGAATAAGCCAAAAGAATTCTATACGGCTCTGCATAATATGTCAACAACCAACCACAGAAGATTGGCCCAAGCACAATCCCAGAGCTTCACCTCCTTTTTATGTGCCAAGCCAAAAACAAAGCTCTTGTCTTCTTTCACCTCCCTACCACGTCATTCTCTGTAGTTTTCATGCTGGATGAGCCACATTTCTGGTCCCTTCTACATAAACAGCAAAGGTGAAGAGGCAGACTGGGAGGGCCTGCTCCAGAGACATCCAGTTTTCATAGGTATTATCACACAGCTTTATCAGTAGCAGAAAAATTGAGTAGCAGAAAAAGTTGAGATAAGTGTCCTGCTAAGGATTTATATAGGAGACACTGGGGACTATGGGCAGCAAAGGTGCTTGAGAACAAGAGACCCACACCCTCCAAAGGCTGCATAAGGAAATCGGTGTCCCATCAGCCTCCGTGTGCCCACCCACAGTGTGTCATTCTGCAGGGCCTGTCCTTCCTGGAGGGCAGAGCCAGGCCAGGAGTGATTCAGCATAAGCCATCCCTGCCACCCTTGTCCACAGCCTACTTAATATAGCACAGACGCCTCAATACTTTACTGGCAACACTAGATGTTTTACCCTGAAGATACAGAGGCAACTGAAAAACCATTTTAGGCTTGTACAACTTACCTAGTTAGGAATCCCACTACCTAAGGGACACAGCCATCTATTAACCAAAAAGAATTAGCTTCTGTAAAGCTCCATTTTCAGTTATAAAATCAGAATTATCTACCATGATATTTAAAGTTGGCAGAAAGTTCAAATGACACAAAATATAAAAGGAACTTGCATTTTTTAAAACAGGATTTGTTGTACTATAAAAATGTATTTCCTCTAATCCCCATTCGTACTTCTAAACATAATTTTGTTGTAGATAAGAAGCAAAGAGGAAAATGCATGTCTACATATAATACCTGCTATGGAAAGATGAATGTGAGCTGGAATTTGGCAAAAGTTGTCCGATGGATTCTACAGGACTGGAAAGGCTTGAAAAGGCAAATCTATTTTGTATGTATAGATTTTTATGGAGCATTTATAGAACATCTGCAGTTAAGAAGTTAACATTATGAATATCACTGTAGTTATTCTCAGTGACTGAACAGTACAAAGATTTAAGGCATAAAATGGATCAAGGATTTGACTCAAAATGTCACAGCAGCAAAGGAAAAACTGAAGCCCAGTTCAGCAGCTGCTACATTATCAGCCCAGTTGGAACAGGAGATTAACTGGAAATCAGTCAAGGCTAGTAAGGCCTGCTAATGATCCATACCACTTTGATCCCACCCAAGAGATCTACTGTGTTACCAGGTGTGGAGGCAGTATTCCTAACACCCATGGTGAGGCAGAGCAGGAGAAATAAGACTGTTTTAGGGACAAGTCTCCGTAAATAATTTTTATTATAAAAATCACTTTATTTTGGAGTCAAGGGAGTTACAGTTGGTTCTGTATTTTAAACCCCAAAGGCTACAGACAACCTAATGGAACTTAAATGGAAAACTGGGACAAAGATGCGACCAAGGTATCTGCTGGCAATCTTCTAAATATTTTTATTAAAAACTCCCAGTTAACCTCTCGTCTATTCCACAGAAACAATACAAAAAGACAGGGAAGGACTGGCAAGATCGCTCAGGGGCTAAGTGCTTGCTTAGGCAAACGTAGGGACTGGAGTCCAATCCCTGGCAGCACATGCCATGCTTGCCCCACCACGCCGAGTGGCCGAGTGGCCACCAAGACCAGGTGTGTGGCGCATGCCTGTAGTCCCAGTGCTAGGGAGGCTGAAGTCAGGAGGGTCACTACGAGTCCGAGCTGCATAGTGAGATCCTAAACCAAATACATTAAAAAAAAGAAGACGGGGAAGTCAGGCAGAGCAGTCAAGGAAACCTACGGAATTCACACACTGAAACAAAAGGAGACTACCTCTACAAAGTCTCAGTTTCTCCACTCCTAAATAAAATATAATTCCCAAGAAAAAGTTCACCATAGTATAGCATTTCATTCAGCCTAAGAGTTCACGCCCTGTGCTACCAGTGTTTCTTGCTGGACAGTGCCTAAACTCATTTCAAGATCTACCAGCCACTGCTTTTTAAGAAAGTGAAGTCTTATCAGAGCATGTATGGCTATATGTGCAGTTATTTTTAGTTGTCACAACTGGGAAGACAAGGAGCTCTAATCATCAAATGAGTCAAGGCCAACGATGCCAACATCTAGAGCACAGGACAGCCCCACACGAAGAACTATCCAGCCCAAACGTCAATAGTGTCAAAAGTGGAAAGCTCTGCTTTAGGCAATGATCAAGTTGTACACATACTCAGGACCTTATAAAGTCATACCTGAGAGGATTTTCCATTAAACAACAAAATACACATTATTTTCAAATGCTCACCAATGATCAAGATATACCATACTCTAGGCCATAAAACAATTCACAATGAACTGAAAAGGATTTAAAACTACAAGCATGTACACTGACTATAATGATCAATATTGGAATTAAATTAGAAATTAACAGCAGAAAGAACTCTGGGGAAATGCTCAAATATTTAAAAACTAACCAAAACACATCTAAGTAACCTATGGGTCAGATAAAATTAAAAGAGAAATTATAGCTAGGCACAGTGGCCCATGTACCTGAAGTCTCCACTCACTTGGAAAGCTGAGGTAGAAAGTCTGTTTGGGCCCAGAAGTTCCAAACAACCTTGGCAATGTCATGAAAAACCTGAATTTTAATTTTAAGAAAAAAAGTGAGGGAGGGGGTTATAAAGTATTTTGAAGTGAGAGAAGATAGACATAAAAAAGCCACTAAAGTTCAAAGTGGATGAAATTTTTCTAAACCTTATCTTAGACAAAGGTGCACCATAATTATTGGGAAAGTCAAAATAAGGGAGGACAGGGGCTGGGGAGATGGCTCAGTGGAATAAGTGCTTCCCTGGCAAGCTCAAGGGCCTGAGTTCAATCCCCAGTTCCGCAAAAAAAAAAAAAAATAAGGGAGGACAGAGTTAAGGTGAGGGAAGCTGGTCCTAGTAAGAAGTTAATACTTTAACTTAGGGCTTACAAACTCATGTATCCATCAAGATCATGTAGGTAAATTAAAAGGTTAAGCCAAGTATGTAAGGTTTAAGGCAACTGGGAGTCACCAGGATTGAGGCATATTATTAGACTACATGTGGCTTTCCCAAAATCATTTAAATATGACTTTTAAAAATAGTTTTAAAAATTGGAAGGAATACCTAGCATGCAATAATTCTGTAGGTTCAATCTCCAGCACCACAAAACAACAACAACAAAAAAAAAAACTATTCTTTTTCTTGGGGAAAAAAATCAACTCAAAAAAACTACCTCTTCTGAGAAAGGAAAAATGTCGCCTATTCAATAAAAATGCCTATGATTTCTGATTTAAACATAAAAAATATGGCCCCGCCCTCAGAGCTGAGCCAGTAACTGAGACTGTGCATGGTGGTGCACGCCTATAATCTCAGCACTCGGGAGGCTGAAAACAGGAGAATCACTATGAGTCCTATCCACAAAGTGAGACCCTGTACTAAATACCAAAAAAAAAAAAAAATTTAAAAACCCACAAATTTAGAAAATTTAGGCAGCTGAATTAGCTCTGAGGTTTTTCTATAAATACATGAGAGTAATAAAGGTAAATTAGATTTTTCTCACAGACTAAACAGCACAACCTAGTTCAAAGCAACCAAAAAAAAATTTAACATAAAATAGTTATACAAAAATCAGTAAATATATTCCTATTCAGAGATTTGCCAGTGTGGGTTGTGAGACTCCCTCACGGAATGCCTCTCCCTCGCTCCTTCATGTCCAGGTGCGCTCTTGGGAGCTGCACACACACCGTGAGGCCCCCACTTGCACAGTGAGCACACACGCTAAGCTCTTCTCTTGGAGAATCAGTGGTTTGCGTTTATAAACCAAAATCATCACATGCATCCCATTCCCTAGGATGTATTTTCTCACTGACTTTAGTTTTTATTGTTGTTTGTATTTTTAAACACTAAATTACATAAACATTAATTTAAAAGAATTAAACTCAAGTACTGGCAAGAATACAACAAAATAGGAGCTTACATATGGTAACGGAAGTGTGATCTGACAATACAAACCAATTCAACAATTCTCAGCCTCTTCCTAATGAAAGTAGAGACATGCACATTTGCAGTTATTTGTAAAGATGCTTTGTGCCATATTAATAATCAAAATGGAAACCTAAATATTCAATAATAGGAAACTAACTAGATTATGGTACCTGTCATTCAGTGGCTTATATTTCAGTTGTGGTGACACAGAGAACCACGTTCTCGGTGTTACTATTGTCAACAATATAACTACAGGAATGAGATGTTACCATGTCCAACTACTAAGACACGTCACCTCTTTGATATTAAATGGAAGTCACCAGCGTTTTTAAAAGGTCCCTAATGAGGCCAGAAACTCAAAAATACCGAGAGAGTATACTCTAAAGTGGGCAGGGTAACTTGCTAGGTGAGTTGGGGAGCAGCCAAACTTTTTCAATATGCCATCCAATCTCTAGTTCAACCACGCTAAGAAGGCCCTGTGACCAAGATCAGAAGCAGAGGTGTGTCTCCTATGAACACCTGCTAATTAGCACAGAGACAGGTAGCCTGTGGCTTCCCTAATTTCTGGGTGCTAGAAGTGGTCCAAAGGTCGGTCCCATGACTATGTCTCATTTTCCTACCCTCAGCCTTGAGCTAAGCCACACGCTAGCAGGACAGATTTCTATCTCTGTGAGGAGCCTGTCCACTCTCACCTCATGACTTCTTGTACAATATCCCCACCAACCCTTGATTAGAGAATCATTTTCCAAAACAGCTTCCTTAATCATTCTTTCCTCCACTTGTCTCTCCCTCTTGTAAGTCCCATCGCATTTAAAGATAGAAACTAGCCGGGTGGGCGTGGTGGCACAGGCCTGTAATCCCAGCACTTGGGAGGCTGAGGCAGGAGGATTGTTGTGAGTTCGAGACCAGCCTGAGCTACAAAGTGAGTTTAAGGCCAGCCTGAACTACATAGTGAGACCCTGTCTCAAAAAGACAAAAAAATAAAAAATAAAAAAATAAAAAAAATTTTAAAAATAAATAAATAAAGATAAAAACTGGTTACTAATTATGTACTTTTGGTATTTTAAAATTTTCTTTATATTATCCCATGTTCCACAGTTCTGGATTGTCTCTGTGATTCACATAACAGCAGTCTTGGCACAGCACAGGATATGTAACACAGCTCCACAGAAAGCCATCTGATTGCATAGGGGCCTGATAATGAGAAGCAATGCATGCTCACAAGTGATTCAAGAGGCAGTTACTCCAGACTCCACCTAAACAAATGGAGCAAAGGGTCAGAGACAAAACGAGCCAGAGTCCAAAGACTAAATGGATTCCTGTGATTAGAATAAACTAGCTAGATACATCTTCAGCCCTGGGTGATGAAAGAACGAATCTAAAGGTTATAGATTACAGCCAGTCACTAGAGTCAAGGTGTAGCTTTCTTTTTTTTTTTTTTGGTCTTTTTGAGACAGGGTCTTACTATGCAGTTCAGGCTGGCTTTAAGCTCACTTTGTAGCTCAGGCTGGTCTCGAACTCACAACAATCCTCCTGTCCTCCTGCCTCAGCCTCCCAAGTGCTGGGATTACAGGCATGCGCCACCACGCCCGGCCCAAGGTGTAGCTTTCAATTACATGTACAAAACACAAGGGGAGAAAGAAAAAAACTAAAATTAAAAAACTATATATATATATTTTATAACATATATAACATATTATATATTAACAAAATATATAATTATACATATATATATATATATATATATATATAGAGAGAGAGAGAGAGAGAGAGAGAGAGAGAGAGAGAGAGAGAGCCTCATAGCCTGAATGGTTCACTTACTCATGTATGCCATGTATGTCTTCATTTTAACTCCAAAGACTGCAGTCTATATTCACTTTGAGCACCCCATCTCAGTTTGCTGCTGACATTAGTGAGTGAAAGTTTGATAAGAAATGAGATATTTATATAGCATAAAAGTATCACCCAACAAAATACTTATTATTTGTAAAGTAAAAAATAGTAATCTTGCTCTTTTTCATGGTGCCTGGAGGGTAATCAACAGCTTCAAGATGAAGGTGAACATGTTCCCAGCCACTGGCTACCAGATCTCACCAAGGTGGATAAGAACACAAACTTTGCACGTTCCATGAGAAACACAGGGCCACAGAAGTCACTGCCGAGGCTCTGGGTAAAAAAATGGTCCAAATCAGCAATGGGAATGACAAAGTTTCCCCCTGAAGCAGGGTGTCCTGACTCAGGGCTAAGAGTGCTTTCTACTGAGTAAGGGGCATTTCTGTTACAGATGGAGGAAAAATGGAGAAAGAACCTGCAAATCTATCCAAGGTTGCGCTGTGTGCGCCAACTTGACCATTGTTAACTTGGTTTTATAAAAAAGGAGAGAAGGATATTGCTGAATTGAGCAATATATATATTTTATATATACTGTGCCTCAGCACTAGAGCCCAAAAAAGCAAGCAGAATTCCCAAACTTTTCAGTCTCTCTAATGATGATAATGTCTACTAATATACTGTCAGAAAGCCCTTGAACAAAGCATGTGAGAAACCCAGGACCAAAGCTCCCAAGATTCAGAGTCTTATTACCCCACATGTCCTTCAACACAAAGCGCCATAGTGTGCTCAAGAAGGAGCCTACCAAGGAACACAAGAAGAGGCTCAGAATATGCTAAACTTCTAGCCAAGAGAATGAAGGAAGCCAAAGAAAAACACCAGGGACAAATTGACAATAGACACAGCCTATTCTTGCTGAGTGCTTCTACTTCCAAGTCTGAGTCCAGTCAAAAATAAAAACCCTAAAATACAAATAAATTAGATCTGACCTCAAAAAAAAAAA
>PVKA01007772.1:0-76251 GCA_004027165.1 Ctenomys sociabilis
GCAAAGATGGGAAGAAATCATAAAGATTAGAGCAGAAATTAATTCAACTGAGATGAAGAAAACAGTTCAAAGAATCAATGAATCAAAAAGCTGGTTCTGTGAAAGACTAAATAAAGTTGATAAGCCCCTAGCTAACCTCATCAGAAAAGAGGAAAGAAAAAATTCAAATACAAACAATAAGGAATGAAAAGGGTGAAATCACCACAAAGTGGAAATTCAGAAGACTAGGAATAGCTACTTCGAGAATGTTTACGCTCACAGAATAGAAGACACAGAAGAAATGGACAAATTCCTCGAAAGGTACAAATTACCAAAACTGAATCAAGAAGATAACAACTCTCAATAAGCCAGTAACAGCCAATGAGATACGAAACATAGTAAAAAGCTTCCTGACAAAGAAAAGTCCAGGTCCTGATGGATTCACAGCTGAATTCTACAAGAAATTTATAGAAGATATAATTCCTACACTCCTCAAACTCTTCAATGAAATTAAAAAGGAAGAAGTCCTCCCAAAATCATTTCTGGAGGCAAGTATTATACTGATTCCAAAACCAGGGAAAGACACAACCACAAAAAAGAACTACAGGCCTATCTCCCTCACAAACATAGATGCAAAAATCCTCAATAAAATCCCAGCAAATAGAATGCAGCAAATCATCAAGAAGATCATACACCATGACCAGATAGGATTCATCCCAGGGTTGTAAGGATGGTTCAATATTAAAAAATCTATTAATGTAATACACTATATTAATAGACTGAAACCTAAAAACCACATGTTCATCTCAATTGATGCAGAGAAAGCTTTTGACAAAGTCCAACACTCATTCATGTTCAAAGCCTTACAGAAAATTGGAATAGATGGCTTCTACCTCAATTTGATAAAAGTCATCTATGACAATTCAACAGGTAATATAATTCTAAATGGGGAAAAACTGAAATCTTTTACTCTTAGATCTGGTACAAGACAAGGATGTCCTCTATCACCCCTCTTAGTCAATATAGTTTGGGAATCATTAGCTACAGCCATTAGAAATAAAAGGGAGAAATAAAAGGAATAAGAATAGGTAAAGAAGAAGGTAAATTATCACTATTTGCAGAGGACATGATACTCTACTTGGAAGACCCAAAAAACTCCACCAAGCAGCTACTAGAATTGATACATAAATTCAGTTGCATAGCTGGATACAAAGTCAATATCATTCCTCTACACAGATAACAAACACACTGAGAGGGAAACTATAAGAAAAATACATTTCACAATAGCACGGTGGAAAATGAAATACCTTCACAAAATGGAAAGATATTCCCTACTCTTGGATAGTAAGAATCAACATAGTGAAGACAGCCATAGTCCCAAAATTGTTGTACAGATTTAATGCAATCCCTATCAGACTGCCAACAACATACTTCCCAGACCTAGAGAAATTGTTCCTAAAATTTATGTGGAACCAGAAAAGACCTAGAATAGCAAAGGCAATCCTGGCCAACAAAGACAAGGCAAGATGCATCACAATTCCTGACTTGAAATTATACTACAAAGCCACTGTGATAAAATCAACATGGTATTGGCAACGAAATAGACCTGAGGATCAATGGAATAGATTAGAAGATGCAGAGGCCTCTGCAAACACACTCAGCCACCTGATCTTCAACAAAGGGGCCAAACAAGCTTACTGGAAGAAAGATAGCCTCTTTAACAAATGGTGCTGGAAAAACTGGCTTTCTGTATGCTGAAAACTGAAACTTCACCCAGCTTTATCACCATGCACTAAGCTAATGTCAAAATGGATTAAAGATCTAAACATTAAAGCAGATACACTCGATCTCCTGGAAGAGAAAGTAGGAGGAACTCTTCAAGACACAGGGGTAAACAAAGAGTTCATGAACAAACATGAAATCGCATGGGAAACACTTGAAAGAATTAACAACTGAGACAAATTCTTATTGAGAAGTTCCTGCATGTCAAAAGACATTGTCAACAAAGTGAAAAGA
This sequence comes from Ctenomys sociabilis, assembly GCA_004027165.1. NCBI lineage: Eukaryota > Metazoa > Chordata > Mammalia > Rodentia > Ctenomyidae > Ctenomys > Ctenomys sociabilis. The sequence goes on from PVKA01007772.1 coordinate 1,996, forward strand.
CAACCCACAAATTTCAAAAATATCTTAACTAATAAGCACTCAGACTTTCTAGAATATATAATCTGCTCTTTAGAATATATAAAGAACTAAGTTATATTAGGGAACTCAAATTTAAAGACCCAATCCAGAAATGGGCATCTGAGATGAATACACACTTCTCAGAGGATGAAATTAAAGTGAATAAATATATGAAAAAATGCTCCACATCCACCAGTCATCCATGAAATGCTAGTGAAAACAACACTGAGATACCATCTCACTCCAGAAAGAATGGGTATCAAAAAGAAGTCAACTAACAGCAAATGTTGGAGAGGATGTGGGGAAAAGGGAACAACTGTCCACTGCTGGTGGGAATGTAGACTGGTGCAACCACTGTGGAGAGCAGTGTGGAGACTCCTAACAAAAGTAGGACTGGAAATCCCATTCAAACAGGCTATTCCCCTAGTAGGAATTTTCCCGGAGGAACTGAAAACATCATATCATAGTGATACATGTGCACCTATGTTTATAGCAGCAGAATTTGTGATAGCAAAATCTTGGAAACAACCAAGATGCCCATTACATGAGGAATGGTTGAAAAAAATGTGGTATTTTTATACAATGGAGTATTACTCAGCTAAAAAGAATGATAAATTTCAAGCATTTATATTGAAGTGGATGCCAATTGAACATATAATCATAACCAGACACACATGTGCAAATATCATACAGTCTCCCTAGTATAAGAAATCAAAAGAAGAAATACTAATAGAAATGTGTAACAACTAAAAAGAATTTAGTCAGACAGTCAGGGTAAACTGAACTGCATATGTTGCAGGGCACTAATTAGCTTCTCTTCTGGATGGTTAATAACCTAATTTCACAGATCAAAAATTACGAGAAATGGAAGGGCTGCAAGGTCAGCCAACATTTTGGCCCTAGCCTTTCAAGGTCAGTGAAGACTCAGGGCATAGGAGAACCTATACTGTAACATCATAGAACTCAGTTGTGCCCTAAATTTTCTGATCATGGAAATTATGGAGCCACAGAGCAAGGCAATCAATGACTATAGTGTGCCTAAGGAGAGTCATATGGAGAGAAAACTTCCTCACAGGCTTTCACAGAGAGCAAACTGGTCAAGCAATGGCTGCGACTCATCTACATAGCTGACACTGAGAAAGGATGTACAGAGTGAGGAACGGGGTTATAGAATAAACCCTGAAGGGACTTGACTGACTTCATCAGATACAAAAGTTACATTTTTTGTTACACAGGTCTTGTTTTATTTCGGTCTTAACCACCCACCTGAAAAGTATAAAAACGAGGTATACAAAAATAAGTTCATAATAATAAGCTGTGTTGTAAATGGCTCTAGTCAACAACTTCTTTGTATAACCCACTATTATTGTGGACTGCTCGACTGTGTTGGATTATTTCACTCAATTCAAGCACCTATAATAATTGAATGACAATAGAATACCCATCTTTGACAGGACTAAACAAAAAAAAGGTATACAAAGGAAGAACCATTCTGTGTTTATATAAACAGTACAGTTAGGATAAATATGTAGTATTTCGGCATAATTCTATGAGAAGAAAAATTTCCACTAATAGTGTTTTGACAGGTATCCAGTAAGCTTCTTGTACTATGGATAACCACTAGGAAGATAACAATGTAAAAAGTATTAATTATTGAAACTGTACTATAATTCAGCTTTAAAAAAATGGTATACAACTATATTCCCTTAATTCATTGATTAGAGGCATCTGCTCTAATAGTGTTTGTAAATAGAATATCATGTATGTACCTTGTACAACAAAAAAACCACTATGAAAACAAAATGCACTGTATTAATTATTGAATCTGTCCTGCTAATTTGAGACTGTCTCATTGCTATCTGTTCTTCAATAACATTAGAAAAAAAAAAAAAAAGAAAGAAAGAAAAGCAAGTTGGCCTCTTGGTTACCCTTGGAATTAACCACACTTATGTTTATCTTTGGAATGCTTTAAAAGGAAGAGGACAGACAGAGACTGAGTCATCATACATTAAAAATTAATGATAAATTAACTTGTGAGGGAAGGGCAGGAAAAAGTGAAGCCACTGTTATTTGGGTAGATTAAATCTGGGGCTGACTTAATATTTTGCATTATACAGCCAAAGCAACACTATGATAATCACAGTTAATAATTATTTATTATTGAATCACAAACGACTTAAATTTTTTGAACACTAAAGCTACAACTGATTTCAACATATTACTGAGACTCACTGCTAGCTGAAATAATAACAGAGTTATATTTTTTGGATATAGGAAGAAAATAATTTGACTTTTTAGTAAAAAGTAAAGAGATGAGCTTTCACTGAGTCTTTAGAATACTAGAAACAGCCTACAAATACACCTTTTTAGCGTTAAGTAATCAATATAACTGCACATTATGACCAGAATGGATACATTTCATGAAATCTACAAGACATTTTAAAAAGTACATCAACATGGCCTCATATGCCACCATCTGAAACAAATAAAAAATGAGAACTCATTTTAAGAACTAGTTTCAATTATACATACTATATTATAAACAAATCTCTGTGGACTCCCCAGACATCTTCAGGATATTCCCACCAATCAACTATAATAAGCAACTGAATAAACATAAACTTTGAAGAGGCTCACTGGTTCTGAAAACTCCTAATTCTCAAGAGATCTTCTGGCAGGTAGAACTTAAGCTACTGAACTCATTATCTTAAACATCCAGCTAAATGGATGCAGGAAGATGCCTAGTAAATAATTCTACTTTGCTTGCTTTGTTAATTCAGTCAAATTTTTACTGGCTACTTAACAAGCAAATTTACCTCTTCCTTTTAAAGTCATTATAATTAGTGAAGAATCAAGCCTAGCTAGGGAACTAGGGCTTTTTACTATATTAAAAGTATATTTACTATATTAAAAGAATATTTAATTGAGAGGCTGGGGAGATAGCTCAGAAGAATAAACGCTTGCCTGGCAAGCACAAGGGCCTGAATTCAATCCCTGGTTCCACCAAAAAAAAAAAAAGAATATACACTTGAGCTTGCTTGGGCATGCCTTTAACCCCACACACTGACAATCCTTTGGGATATCGGGGTCAAGAGGTAAATATATAGATAAGTGTTCTTTACTAGGCATCTATTAGATGGCCTGATGGGATGGACCTACAAACCTTGAGAAATTTTCAACAAAATCATTTTTATTGGGAAAAAAAAAAATCACTGAGCAATTACCATATTTCAAGTAGTCTTCTAAAACTGTATATATGGTAATGAACAAGATAATCAAGCTCTGACAGTAGGGAACACAGAAGGAACAACAAATAAATGAACCAGGTAATTTCAAAGATTAATACATTTCTACTGAATGACAATAAAAGGGTGGGGGCCGGGGAGATGACTCAGTGGAATAAGCGCTTCCCTGCCAAGTGCAAGGACCCTGGTTCTGCCATAAATACATACATACATACATACATACATACATACATACATACATACATACAGAGTGATGAGACAGAATAAGAGGAATCTATGTGAGCTCTGTATTGCTACCAAGAGTCCAGAGTGTTCAAGCTTTTTGTTTTCCAAACCCTGTAAGGCTGCTCCTCCCCTGCATCTGTGCTGTGGGTTCCTGTACTACTTGCTGCAGCCAAGGCCTCACAGGCCTCACACTGCCACTTGAATCTCCAGGCTTCTTTCTTTACAGATTGCTCCACAACTGAGGTCTCTTCTTTCCTGCCCTTTGTGCTCCAGCCATGGCTCTCAAGTTTAAATCACAAGACTGGTTTTACAACACACCGATACCGGTTTTCCTTTTGTTTGATGTAGTGAGTCAACTAATTACAGTGCAGTTTGGTCTAACTGTTCACTGTTCAGCTATACTTGTTCATTTCTTGCAATCTGGGACCTACTTCCCAAACATTTTTTTGAGAGGAAACACTACTGGTTTTGAGCAAAACTCACCAATATAGACAAATATGATTTTATAATTACTATCTGAAAAGCAGCAAAGGGTAGTGCTTGGGACACGGGCTCAAGTCTACAATCAAATTATTTTAACAGGCTCAAGGACTGGACCCATCACTTAACAGATTTTATAGCTCAGCAAGCTGTGAACAAATTACTTAACTTTCTTTTTCCTTATTAGTTTATTTACCAACAGATACCAAATTATTATTTTGTGTTCAATAGGACTGAAATGAATTAATACATAAAAGCCTATAACAGAAGTTGGCCCAGAGTATGCCACCTGCTACTGTTAGTTATTATTGTTATAATTATTATACAAAAATCTTTAGTGTTCTTTAAATAAGATTATAAGATTATATGATTACTATGTTTACCGGATAGGGTTTTTTATTTGCCATGCTGGGGAATAAATACGAGGCCCCATGCATGGCAGGCAAGCACACTTTCACTGAGCCACATCCTCAAGCTCAGTACTACATTCATATAGGAATTAGCTAGATTATTCTGTCTGGTCTGAAATGGGTTTTATTTCTAGAATAAAACAATTCAGTGAAGTTTCTGTTCAATTATATAAATGCTACACTAACCAGCCATACTATAAAGCTGGATGTAAAAATAGCAAGGTTCAAAATGCAAACATGACACTCTTCCATAAATAAAGTATTTGTCTACTGTATTTTTGGAGTGTAGGAGTCAAAACACAACATAAAAACAAGAGAGTAAATATATTCATGACTAAGACACCTATAGCTGCAGCTGGATACCCAAGTGGATGCTGTCTCCTGCACAGTAAGAGATTCCAATATAATCTTGCTGGAGTTGAACAGAACCAAAATCTGTACTGGATATGAGGGACATACAGCTCAAGTTTCTCACTGATATGTAAGCATTTTTCAATACATGATAGTCCACAGCCACTAAATGAACATTATCTTTGTGAGGAATATCTAAAACATCATAATTTCTAAGTAACACCTAATGAGAAATACCATCGAAATTTAGGGTTTTTAAAAATAAGTAATGTTTATATTGCCCAAGCCATTTCAGTAAGAAAATAATTTTGCAGAAAACCAGATCCATACATCCCCTCATATACCCCATGGCTCTCCTCTCTCTTTTAAACCAGACATCTGAGTACATCTGGCTGAATGTGCCAGTCAGGCACACGCTTCTCCTCAAGTCCCAGCGTGCCTCTGTGCTTTTAGTCCTTCTAAAGAGAACCAAGGTGGTTAGAACCAGAAAAGTTATTATGCTTTGTATCACATGACCAGTGGTTTCATATAAGAATGCATGTGGTGGGCCAACCCCCCCTTGTTTGGTATTCAGGAAAAAAAGAAAGATAAAATGCATGTGGCAAGAAGGAAAAGGGGGAGTGGGAAAGAAGGAAGAGAAAGAGGGGGGAAAGAGGCAGACAAAACAAATGACAAATGGATGGTAGAAAAAAGATGGAGGTGGTATGACATAGAGGCTATTAATTATAAGATCTAGAATCAAACTGTCTAGGCTTAAATAAATCTTGCCTTCTACCACTGCATTATCTTGGCTAACAGGATTAAAGGAAGCATTAGCGCAGGCTTGGCTCAGAGGACCGAGGATGGAATGCTGATCTTGGATAGCAGAGACAGACAGAAGCAGGCAGCAGAAGCATGGAGGAGTCAGAGCCTAGCAAACCCTAAGGTGCTGGAAGTTCAACTCAAAATAAATGGCAGCGTTCAATGGCTGTCAGAGCCAGCTACATTCCCAAGGCTCTGACTGTCCTTCCACTGCTATGAGACCTGCCTGGGGGAATGCTAAGACTGCCCCACTAGGTTCTCTTAGGGTGAAAAAAAATTCTAACATAGCTGTTTTAAGAATTATGTATTACAGTAGCACAACTCTAAAAGCTTAGAATCATGCAGCCCGTTTCATGATGGTTAACTTTTTAAATTTAATATACATGCATTACATACATGAGAATTTTAGCTCTATAGTTGAATTTGGTATCTCACATATAAGTACTTCATGCTTTACAAGCTATTTCAACATTTAATCTGGGTTTAACTGCCCAGGAACATTGAAACAGTGCATGTATTAGTGCTACTAAAAACAATTAATAAAAGGTATGAGCAATAGTTTCTATATTCACTTTCCAGTTTCAGTAACTGGTCAATCAATCTCAGTGCAAAAACACTACATGGAAAATTTCAGACACACCAAGTAAGTTTTTAATTTCATGCTGTTCTGAGTAGAATTATAAAATCTTGCCGTGATCTGCCCAGGATGTGAATCATTTCATTGTCCAGAGTATCCATGCTATATCCCCTACCTGCCAATTAGTCACTTAGCAATTGTATTCAGTTAATTCTCATGCTATTGAAAAAATGGCCCCAAAGAACAAAAGTAATGACGCTTGCACTTTTCTTAAAGTGCACTATTACAATTCTATTATTAGTTAATATTAATCTGTTACTCTGCCTAATTTATAAACTAAACTTTATCACTGATCATGTATAAATATGAAAAACACACAGTACAAATAGGATTGTTTGAGGCATCTATTTGCAGGTCTTGCAATATATCCTCCATGGACAAAGGGGAGACGACAGTGTTATTACATACTATTGAATCAATCCTATGCCCGAAACGTCTTGGGAATCTCTGCAGTTGTTGAAGCTGATGTAGCACCTGTGTTCCTGCTTATCCAATGTGGCATTTTTTGGTGAAATCAGGTTCCTTCACATGTAAACGCTTTACAAAGAATAAATAAAGTACCAGGCAAAACCCTGAAATTGTAACTACTTTTAGTGGTCTCAATTTTACAGAGAAAATGAATACAATAAACTTTCCTAAGAATGGAATGTTGGCCCTGAAGTCTAGCAATTACCATTTTTGTAGAAATACTATTTCAGTTCAGCATCTGTGTGACTGAATTCTGGACTCTACAAGTTTCTATTTCTAAATTTTCTGAGCATTAAATTTTCTTAGAATAGGTCATACCTGGGTAAAAACTTAAAAGCATGCATACACAGGTGAGGATCACTTGTAATAAATCACACACAGACAGACACACACTGTGACCAAAACATGTCAAGACTATCAGAAAGTAATTAGAAAACTTATCCTCACATTTTGAAAGTATAATATTTAGGACATACCTTTACAGAGTCAGCAATTTCCTGCACACCCTTAGTTGCAGCATCTTTTATGATTGGTGTAATTAAGCCTTTATCTGTTGCCACAGCCACTGAAATATCAACAGAGGGCATCTGCCTTGGGCCCGCTCCATCCCACCTCACATTAACGCTTGGCATTTGCTGGAAATAGGGAACAAATGTTACTGAAGAAGCAGCTTTAGACCAAGGTGACTACAGAAAAACAATTTACATTATTATGCATTTTTAAAAGTCAATATAACTCAACAGAAAAGGAAACAAAAATTCACTTTGAAATAATAATTTGGATCTGTGTTATTTAGGTTTGGGAAGGACACTTAAAAATATATATATTTTTTTTTAAAGAGAGCTTGAAGAAACTATGGCAAAAAGACTCCTTTTATTAATCCTAACTGCCAGGAGATAGTTAATGCTCGTTATACATCCTGACTCCCCTGATGACAGATAGGACCTTGAGGGGAAGAGGGAGCAGGAAAGGGTAATGAGATTCAATCACATTCCTTTGGCATGAAGGAAGCCTCAGTTTCTAAGCACAACTTCAGAATACACATTAATAAGCCTTCAGCAAATGACTCCCTGTTTAAAAATATTTTCCTAAGCTTCAAATACAGCACGCCATAATACATATGCATATGACATACAAGTAACTATGAAAGGATGAAAAGAAATTAGTGAATGTTGCCAGATATCACAGGGTAAAATAATGCTGAAAACAGAAATTCAAAAAACTCATTTTGCACTTCGAAAATTGTTTTCTACAAAATAAGATCTAAGTCTCCCATTATGACCCTGCAACATGGGTACAATTTTACCTGCTCTTACTAATTTTACTTGTGATCATTTTCCTAACATGAATCTGCCACTTTATGCCAGCTATTCACAGGCCTGCTCATTTACACTTAGGACTACCTTCACATTAACTTTAATTGCTCTTTACATTTCTTCCATGTTTTAACGCTCAGATCACTCATTCATTCAATAATACCAAAACTTCACAAAAGACTGAAAAAACAGAAGTCTGAATGCCTCAAAAAGTTTTAAATTCTTTTATTTTTAATTAATTTGGTACAGGGTCTCGCTATGCAGCTCAGACTCACAGATCCTCCTGTCTCAGTGCTGAAACTATAAGACGTGCACTACCATGTCTGGTTTTGGTGATCAGGACAGTATGTGGTTGGGGCATCAAACCTGGGTCCTTGCCCTTGCTAGGCAGGTGATTAGACTGCCGAGCTATCTCCTAAACCTGGTTTTAAATTCTTAATAAACAACATTTAAGTAAAATAAAAATAATGGAAAGAGCAAAATCTAAAAATATTCATAATGAAGCATATCTGACAAAATAATCAAAATAGTTCAGTCAGAAATATAAAAAAACCTATGAGACATGGCCTAACTTGTATCTACAGGAAAACATCATTATAAATCTTATTTATAAAAAGAATTTAAATAAATTATAATTCAAGTTTTCTTTATTTTTTCTTTATCTTTTTGGTGAAACCAGGGAATTAACTCAGAGCCTTGTGCTTATTTTACTGAGCTATCTCCCCGGCCCCTAATTCAAGTTTTCTGTTTTTTTTTTTCTTTTTTTGCAATACTAAGGATTGAACTTAGGACCCTGTACCTGCCAGGCAAACACTTATTCTACTGAGCTATCTCCCTAGGCTAATTCAAGTTTTCTGACCAAATATTTCTAACCAAAATGAATCTAAAAAAAATACATAATAAAAAAGAGAAAACAAATATAAAATAATAAAGACAGAGTTTAGAATAAATTCAATGAGAACACTAAAAGAATTACAAAAAATAAATTTAAATATTTTAGGTAAGTCTGGGAATCTAGATGAAATAGGTGGTTTTCTAGGTAAATATAGGCTTCCAAAATTAAGAGAAAGTTGCAAAAAACTGAAATGTATTTAATAAAGCAGTTTTAAAATTAAACAAAAGACTGGCTAACATGAAATTTAAATTGTAACTATTTATGGTTCCTAATATAAATTATACAATGAACTAGAGCTAATGATCTTTAGAGATTCATCTAAGGAATAGAAGAATGAGTCACAATTAGAAAATCATTAATATAATTTAAAATATTTGGTTAAAGAAAGTCATATGAAGATACACATTCAAATAACATGGCGTTCAAGCTTTCTTTTTTGTTCTTGAGAAATACAAATGAATTCATTATACCCATACTGTAAATCAAAGGCAGCAATCTTTAAAATAGGCTCATTAGAGAAAGAGGTCAGGAACGGGAAGGCAGGAAACCGCAGTTACACATTTACACTTCCTACCTGTCACTTCCACTTCACCTGTCTTCCTGCATTCTACACCAGCATCTATTATGCTCCTCAAACCCAACGTACCCAATACCAAACTTGAGCTTTCCTCCTTAAAGCTGTTGCTCTCTGTTTTCCCAGTCTCAGTACATGGAAAAATCCACTCTTATCACTGGTTAGGCCAAAATCCATAGTCTTTTTCCCTGAATGCCCACAGCAAATCCATTAGCCAACCCTACTTACTGTGCCTGAAGTGTAATTAAAACCTCCACTTCACCCGAGCCCACCGCTGTCTCCTGGGTCACAGCCATGGTCATCCTCTGCAGCCTCCTAGGACAGCACCCACTTCTACCCTGGCCTCTCCACACAGTTATCAGAGCGGTCTCTCCCGTTTCTTTCAAAAGTAAGTCAGACCACAGTAGTCCTTTGCTCAAAACTTTCCAGAAAACTTCTGGCTCATGTATCACAAAGTCTTAGTCCTCACCATGGCCAACAGGTCCTCATGTACTTCAAATCCTTTTTAGTTCTCTTAACCAAACCAAACCAAACCAAACCAAACCAAACCAAACCAAACCAAACCAAACCAAACCAAACCAAACCACACCACACCACACACCACACCATCTCAATTCCTGACCTGTCTTGCCATACCATTTTACACCCTCAGTGCTTTCTCTGGGTAGCATGATACACTCTTCATATCCTCCATGTTTGGTGGTCCCTTGGTCTAGGATGCTCTTCTATTAATTACCTTCTTGACTTATATTCTCTTAGTCTGTCTCTATGGTCACTTTGTCAGAGAAGCCTCCTTTACTTTTGAAATCAGCACCCCAGCTATTCTGGACCCTGCAGACTGGAGCTGGCTGCTCCCCCAAGGCCTCACATGTCTTCTGGGGCCTTTCAAACTGGCCGGATCCAAGGTATGTGAATGTGGATGTGGACTGAGGGTGTGTGGTGACTAAAGAACCTCACTGAGGAACTGGTTTAGCACCATTGCGAGTGTTGGCAGTGGAAATGCCCATCCCGTCGTGTAGCCTGGATGGGATAAATGTTTAAGGGAGACTTGCTTCACTATTTCACTTCCCTGCCGCCTGCCTGCTCTGCCACGTACCATTTCTCCACTGTGATCCCCATGCCATGCCTCCCTGCTGTGGAGCCAGTGGATCCTACACACACTGCAACCTCCACAAACTGTGAGCTGGAAGAAACTTTTCCTCCTTTAATGTGGGTGCTGGATATTTTGCCTCAGCAATGAGAAAGCAGTCCCTTATTCTGCTGGATTTTTCTCCTTAGCACCTTTATTGTATGACATTTGTTTCCTCTAAGACATAAACCCAAGAAAAGCCAAACACTAGGTAGATTTTTGTTTGTTTTTATATCTCTACTATACATTAGCATAAGATAGGGTCAATTAATATTTGTTGAATAGTTGTTATATTGTTATGGTTCCATTAAGAGCCCTTTGATCTCAATTTCTTCATCTGTAAAACAAGGCAGTAAGATTAAATGATATTTTGAACAAAATGAAATTTTTGTAACTCAAAGAGCTACATTTATTATAAAAATCCCAAGACAGGAGACTTTGAAAAGTAACCTGCAATTTTCCACTTACCTTAAGAGTAACAGCTGCTGCTTTGATGATAAAATCATTTACTGACACTTTAATGTCATCTGAAAGAAAATTAGCACACTAAAATCAGTATTAATGATAAAGGTTTATTTCTAAAGACTGGGCAGAGGGTGGAGCTTAGTGATAGACAACATGCCTAACTTGTGTAAAGTCCTGGATTCAATTCTCTGCATCAGACAAACACACAAAAATAATTTGAGCCTTGATTACAATTTTAAAAAGTACTCAGATACCATACTTGAGAGCTTGAAGGATGTAACAGCTATAAACAGGAAGAAAATAATCCATTCCACTGTCTCTAAAAGCAGAAATGATCTCTGTGTTGTGTACTGCCAGGAAATTCACAGAAACAATTTTTTGCCTCATTTTCTTTAAATCCCCTTACTCCATGCATGCTTCAGGAAACTGATTATGTTGGAAGAATGGTACATGTAAGTATTTCAAACCATTGCATACATAGATATACTTGCAATGAGTATTAAAAATTTTTTTACTAACGGTGTCACAAGATGACCACTGCATAAAAGAAGAAGCTTGCTTTCTAAACCAACATGACAGGATACAGCAAATTCCAAAGATGAAGCAATGCTGGTACAGGTCCTACTGCAATGAATAAGACAAAGTTTCCTGTCTAGATTTACGGTGAATTCATGTGAATCGATTCCCTTCTAGCATATATAATGATTTTAAGATAAATCTAGGGTTCCAACCTTTCCCATGGAGATTTGATTTATTCTTTTCCCTTAGCCAATGGTTATGAGGAAGTTTGGAAAATATGAACCATATTTGACTCTTAAGAGCATATAGGAAAACACATAAAAATCAGGATCTAGTCAGTAGTATGTGGCAAGAAACACATATCCTGTTACCACAGAATCATGGTATTTTACATTAAGCAGTGTTCATTCCAAAAGTATGCTGGAGATTAGAAAGAGATTAGATGGAATTACCTCCAACAAACTTTACTGCCAAACTGTCACAGTATATGTTGGCTGTGTATTATCACAGCTCTTCTAATTCTGATATCCAGAAATATATAAACATTCTGGTTTATATGTTTAATACCCTTTTTGGAACAGAAATATAAATGGAATTCCAGCATTCAGAGACTTCATGAAAACAACATATAAAAGATTTGGTCTGCTCAAATCCAAACAGGTGAACATATTTTATAAACATATTCTGTTTACCCTGCATGGCTCTTTCAAACCTCTTTTCATTTTGCCCCACTCACAGGTACACAGAGAGAAGACCACAGCCATATACTGGCTGTACATTCACATTCCTAGAAACATGATTCACAATATCAAACAGCTAGAGGCACTTCAAGTACGATCTGAGCAGTAGGTAAAGAAAACACAGAGCATACATATGATGGAATAAATTCAGCATTAAAAAGACTATTCCGACACAAGCTACTTCAACAAGAATGAACTTTGAAGAGTTAACTAAGTAAAATAATAAGCCAGTAACAGGACATGTACATGGAGTGCTTATAGTAGCCAAGTTCACAAGAGCAGAAAGCAGTGGTGGTCGTCAGGGGCTGGCAGGAGAACGGCACGGGAGCACATTTCACAGACGGCATCTCAGTTTCACGAGGTGAAAAGTGCCCTGCGATGGATGGTGTTGATGGCCAGGGAACACTATGAGTTCGCTTAGTGCCATGGAGCCTCCTGTACACTTAAAATGGCAAATTTCATATATGTACATTTTACACAATCACAATTTAAGGGAAAAAAAGCAGAGAAACAAATTTTGTAGACAAAATTTGCCAGACAAATTGAACCTATAAGAAACATTAAAGAAACTTAGGAATGATAACAGAAAGTATCTTAGATTATAAAAAGTAAATAGGAAAACTATAGAAATAGGAAAACTATAGATAATATAACAAATCCTTCCTCCTCATTTAAAAACACTTGAAAAGACAGTTGATTTGCTAAAGCAAAACATATTACACATATATTCTGGACTTACACCAAAAAAAAAGAAGTATAATATGGCAATAATAGCAAAAAATAAAAGAAGAAATATAAGGGTAATGCAGAAAGTCTCCTGCAAGTTGAAGATAAACTGTGGTTAAGTTTAATATTTACACTGCAAACCCCAAAGGAGCCACTACAAAGAGGGGCGGGGTATGAGGAGATAAAATTAAAAAAAAAAAAATGGAATCATTAAAAAATACTTGTCTAAGAGGTGACAAGAAGAGAAAAAGGAAGAGATGAGACAACTAGACATTGAAAAACAAGGTAGATTTACAACCATTAATTAATGATAGATTTTCAACTGTTACCTTAAGTGTGAATAGTCTAAACACTTTAATACGGATTGTACTTGGATTATTAAAAGCAAAAAACAACCCACAAGAACAAACTATAGTCATACCTTGATGCTTGTCACAAATTCCTTCAGGCACTCATGAGAAGTGCTGAAACTGGTGTGTACTAAATGATATGTTTCCCATTAAAAAAAATAAACTAGGCCAGGGAGATAGCTCAGCGGTCTAAGCACCTGCCTGGCAAGTGCAAGGACCCAGGTTCAATCCCCAACACCACTTGTCATTCTGACCTGGGACTTTGCTTGCCACCAAGACTGGGTAAGGTTGTATACACCTGTAAGTCCAGTGCCAGGGAGGCTGAGACAGGAGGATCATTACAAGTCTGAGCTGTGCCGGTGAGACCCCATACCAAACAAACAAACAAATAAACAAACAAATCTAAAATAAAGATTTTTTTAAAAAAGCTAAAAATTCCTGTGAAGGTTCTGCAGAATTTTCATATTTTACCATGTTAATATTAGACTTCTACTAGGTTAGACATGTTTTCTGGCTCTGTGGCATCTCTCATAATCTTTTTGTGATACAAGATTAACATTTAAAAATGCACAGAAGTATGAGATGGCGACAATGAGTATTTGGGGTTGTGCTCTTTTTTTTAAAATTTAGGACAGGGTCTACAGGGTATACAGGGTCTCACTATATAGATTGGACTCAAAGTGATTCTCCTGTTTACAGCCTCCTAAGCATTAGCATTAAAAGTGCACACCAACGCTCAGTCTCTGTTGCAGTCTCAGTGTGCCCTGGGGCTGGGGCTGGCACAGCACACTGGGAAATGAACCTTGGCCCCTGAGATATGCTAAGCAGGCACTTTAGTCCGCTGAGCTATCGGGCCGGCCCTTGGGCTATTCTTGAGTTACTATGAGACTAAAAGGGATGCTTTAATTCACTAAAATGTGATGAGTACAGAGCTACTGCCTTATATGCTATCTACAAGAAACCTACTCATAGGAATATTAAAAACATAGGAAAAAAAATCCCTCAAAATTACAAATCAAAGTAATACGGGGTTCCTAATAACATAGGTAAATGCAAAAACTGATGGAAATAAAATTACAGAAAAAGTAGAGGAAGGTAACTAAACCAAATACTAGTTTCTTGAAGGAATTAAAAAAGAAAAAAACAACAGATCTAGACTGACTGATCAAGAAAGAGAAGACACAAATAAGTAGTACTTCAGATTATAAAAGTGCCAAAGTATAGTAAGATAATACTGTGAAATTTATGCCAATAAATGTGGTAGCTCATACAAATGACACGAACATATTTCCTAAAAGACACTATAAAAATCTGATTTATTTTTTTGTATTTTAGGGAAGGGTCTACAAGATGTTCAGGGTCTCACTACTAGATTGGACTCATAGTGATCTGCCTGTTTGCAGCCTCCCCAGAGCTGGGATTACAAATGCACCACCAGGCCTAGTCTCTATTGCCATCTCAGCATACCCCAGGGGCAGGGCCAGCCTGGCAGGCTATCAGGATCGAAACCCCAGTTCCTGCACCTGCTTCCAGGTGCTTTAATCTGCTGAGCTATTTGGCTGGCTCAAAAATTTGATTCTAAAATGCAACAATAACAATAGAAATAAAACAGTCTTAATAACTGAAAACACAAGGATTTCATGATAAAGAAAACTGTAGGCCTAGATAATTTCCTAGGTGAATTCTACCAACCAATTAAAAAATGAAATAGCATCAATTCTA
This sequence comes from Ctenomys sociabilis, assembly GCA_004027165.1. Classification (NCBI taxonomy): domain Eukaryota; kingdom Metazoa; phylum Chordata; class Mammalia; order Rodentia; family Ctenomyidae; genus Ctenomys; species Ctenomys sociabilis. Next base: position 17,067 of record PVKA01007772.1, read on the forward strand.
TCAAAACTCTTCTCAAAAGAGAAAACATTTCCTAATCAATTCTAAAAGATTTGATAATAAGGGCCAGTGAGATAGCTCAGTGGACTAATTGCCTACTTGGGCAAGTACAGGGATCAGGGTTCGATCCCAGGTACCACATGCCCAGCCCCACCCTTGGGTACACTGAGCCAGCCACTGAGACTGGGCATGGTGGCAACACAGGAGTAATCCCAGCCCTGGGGACACTGAGACAATAGGATCACTACAAGTGTGAGCTGCACAGTGAGACCCTGTACCCAATACATTAAAAAAACAAAATGATAATAAATCCAGAAAGGAAAAAAAAGAAAAAGAAAAGACAGGACAGTGTTTTTCAAATGCATAGGTAAAAATATTCTTAATAAAATAATAAAAATAGAATCAAACAACATTTGATATGGATAATAATTAACTGATTCAACATTTGAAGTTAGATCGATATTACTATGTTAGCAATCTGAAATGGAAAAGATTATTTTAAAAGATGAACAAAAACATTTGAGAAAATTCATCTATTCACTCCTAAAATTTGAAAAATTAGGAATGGGAATTTCCTCAACTTGAAAAGGAAAATCTAATAAACACTTAACCATTAATGTTAAAGACTCAATGTTTTCCCTCAATTCAAGAGCAAGTCAAGAATGACTAAATTTTCCACTTATATTCATCACTGTTCCAAAAGCACAAGCCAGGGCAGTAGGGCAAGAAAATGATATAAAAAATAAATACATTGGAAAGATAAAAATAATACCTTTACACTAAAAGTCCCTATGTTTCTCAGCAACTTCTATTTTTTGGGAGAAGCATTACACATTTAATAATGTGAAAAGCATTTTGAATAAATATATAGATCAAACTTGTATAAACAATAATATTTAAGATATTATTAAAACCTAAAACCTCAGTTTTAGATTTCAAGCTTGCTAAAATGTTGAGGACAACTTTGTTCAGATATCATACACAAAGCATTCAAAATCAGCAACCATTTGGCCTAAGCAAGTCATTCATGTGTCCTTGTAAACAATTCACGTGTGAAAGTTAAAGCAAAAAAGTAAAGACTACTTTTGCTTAAAACACCAATATCCAGCAACTACTTGTAAATCTTAGTGTGTGGCAGAGTTGGACTGAGTATTTGCCTGTTGAATGAATGTTAACTGAATGCAAATTAAAATGTCCCAAAAGCTATTCTGCAATAAAGCAAGGCTGAACATAAATCCCTATTCTGCATAAAGGTCACATACCTGTGATTTATTTAATACCATGGAACCAATTTATTTCCTACAGGAAAGCAAAACCAATTCTTTTCTTTAGTATTAAAACTTAGCTAAGGCTAGCCAGATAGCTCAGTGGATTAAAGTGCCTGCTTAGGCAGATGCCGCCTGAGGCATGCTGAGAGGTGACTGAAACTGGGCATGGTGGTGTGCACCTGTAATCCCCGCACTTGGGAGGCTGAAAGCAGGAGAATCACTATGAGTCTGATCTACATAGTGAGACCCTTTACTATAAAGATTAAAACATATCTAGAGTGTAATCAAATTATAAGATTGAAATGAAAAGCTACATAATAAGCATTTCACAGATAAAGGACTTTGTATCAGTTTACACATATACCACATGGAGTAATTTCAACCTTACCAACCTCTGACCAGATCTTGCCTCACTTTTAAAACTGCACCAAGGTCACAGCTGGCTGTGGCATATGTGTGAGGTATAGTACTTTTAGATTCAGTTAACCTCTTGGCAATAACTCTTCGAATATTGCTAGCAGGGATTTCAGTGAATGTGCCCTACAAAAAACAAACAAAAAAACAGCAATGCTTTTATCCATTAAAACATAAATTGAACAGAGAAAATAAAACAACTTCCTAGGTGAAATCCAGGTTGTGACCTAAAAGATCAATTTAGAAAAAGGACTATTAAAAATTTCTTCATATTAAGTGTAGAATACTAAGAAATCTGAGAAGCCTCTGGTTTTATATTTAACATATAAATCAGTACTACAGTTCACAAATGCTTTTATTTGTGAGTAATTTGGTTCACAAACAAAACTGTTTAGCAAGATTTTGTGTTTTGTGAATTCCGCATCGGGTGATGAACACAACCGAGGTGCGGCCACTTTCATGGACTGAATTGAATTCACAAGCTGAGATACCAGAGTACAACTTAAAATTCAAGTTTCCATTTAAATGGTACATCTCTTACTATACTTAAGATAATTTAAAAATAAATCTACCAAATCATGATTAATTCCTTTACAAATATGTCTGAGTACAAGTCTACATACATATTTAAACACGCAACACATATTCATTCTATATATACAAAAACACAACATAAATCAGACACAAAATCTGTAAGCATCTTGTTACAAACAACACTTAACAGACCTCAAAGCACCCAATAAAACAACTATAAGCAATTCTTATAAAAACAGCATAAAGTATAAAAAGATAACTTAATGTAGCAGATAATTTGCCAAGCTACCTCTAATTTGGTTTGTAATCTGAAAAAAAATCACAAGTATCTTATTTCCCAGAAGTTCAAAATGTAGTCTGACTGAAAGAATATCTTCCTAAAACTGAAGGCTTTTCCATTCTATTTCCTGACCCTCTCTCTGAAGAGGATAGGTTATAAATTACAATAAGTTCCTGCATTCTTCTTCACCTTACTTTGGGAGAAGATTAAAATCCACTATGGAAAATATAAATCAGCCAAAGATATGGCTAATCTTTAAAAAAATGAGTGATTTTTTTTCCCCAAAATCCAATGATCTCTTATATTAGCAAACTGTTTGAAAGAATGGAATCTTTTATACACTGCATTGGAATTTGAAAGGTTTACCCTAATTTGAATAACATATTTTTAAAGAAAGATTGGTCTACATATAATAGAGCTTTTGTATTAAAAATCATTAATATACATTAAAAATGTTTCCTATGAAATGTGTTTTCAATTCTTTTGAAATAGTATAATGAAACGCATTTCTCCAGCAGTTAGAACAGTGTAGGTTTATTACATTTTATTTTTTAGTGCCAATTTATTATTAAATAAACACTAGTTCCTTTCAATGGGAAGTTCAAGTGATGTACAAGGTACTAGGGAAGAGACAATGGAGAGAAAAAGTAGAATAATTCGAGAACACAAATCAGCTGTTACAGTGTACATGGCTAAGAAGGAAAGCATCAGTCTGTGGAGATCTTCATAGGGAGATTATCAATTTCATAGTGAAAGAATAAAACATAGGTGTAAAAAGGAGCTAGGGTCATCCACCAATTATTATATTCAAGGTAAAGAAAAGATGTGAAATGCCATGATTATAGTGTAGTAACATGTAGTACCGAGACTGTGGACCTTGCAGTATATTTAAAATTAAGTCATAATTTGTCCTTGGAATTTAATGCTGCACAAACATGTTTGTGCTAGGAAATCTGTAAGAAAAGCATTTGGAGAATTGTTTTTCATAAATGTATAAGTCACTACTAAAACAGATTGATAAGGGCTGGGGAGATAGCTCAGTGATCTAAGTGCCTGCCTGGCAAGTGCAAGGACTCGAGTTTGATCCCCAGTACTATACACATGCCATGCTGACCCCAGACAGAACCCTGGGCATGCTGTGCAGACCACTGAAACCTGGCGTGGTAGTGCATGCATGTAATCCCAGAGTTAGGATCACTGAGTCTGAGCCACACAGTGAGACCCTATATATTGATAAAATTATTTGTAAAATACACAGTAATTTTTTTTTGTTTCTTCCTTATCCGAAACAACAAAGAAACACACAAAAAAACCATCTTCATCAGAGGACATTACCACAGCATTAGGCTGGCCAGGAGTCGACAGTGGTGGGATCATTGGACGTGGATAAGATGGCGTGGTGGTGACCTGTGGGCCTACAGATGCTGCGGGAGTGGAGGGAGGAGCTGGGGCTGGCCTGGCCTCTGTAGTCTTGCCTGTCTGTTTCAATTTGACCAAGTTGAGAGCATCTCTGGAGGTAAGAGCACATCAGATACCCGCAGTTAGCAACAAGGAATGATAAGACAGTCTTCAGACAACGGAGGTAAGATGTGAAGGGAGATGGCCTGGGGAGATAACTCAGTAGAATAAGCGCTTGCCTGGCAAGCTTAGGGTTCTGAGTTCAATTCCCAGTACTGCAAAAAATAAAATAAAAATAAAAATAAAAAAAAGATGTGAAGGGAAGGCACACACAGAAACACAGCTGCATGGCATACAATGCAAATCAATTATTTGAGCTAGAAACGGAAATCCTTTTCCTACATGGCCTGCTGATTCTCATTTATCAAATAGTTGAGTGTACATTTTCAATAACAATTTTATCAAAGTAGTGAGTACAGATAATTTTTAACGAAATTTAGTCTTTTTGTTGGGAGTCAAGTGTCACTTGATAAGAGTAATTCACTAATTAAAGCTCACCTTCATTCTGTATGCTTGTGAAATAATTTTCACGTAGCATTCAGAAAGAATGAAATTTACTGTATCAAAGGTTTTCATCAAGCTATTTGCTAAAGCATTAATCTAGTGCAAATGAGCTTTTTAATGGCCAGAAAATTACATCACTTCTAATTTGCTTAATATGCAATCAGCACAACCTAGTAAGAAACCAAGTTCGCAGCATCACTTGGAATGAAGACTAACTATAGATTTACTTTTGTATTACTCCAAAAAAAACTTATCTTCATTTCGTAAAAAGTATGATTAAACTACAACATATGCTAAGTCCTCAATTCATTGTACTAAGTTACAATGAGTAGCCGGGCGTGGTGGCGCACGCCTGTAATCCCAGCACTCGGGAGGCTGAGGCAGGAGGATTGTTGTGAGTTCGAGACCAGCCTGAGCTACAAAGTGAGCTTAAGGCCAGCCTGAACTGCGTAGTGACACCCTGTCTCAAAAAGACAAAAAAAAAAAAAAAAAAAAAAAAAAAACAATGAGTAAAAATAATGGATTTTCCTAAACAGCTTTTCAGAAAGCCTGTCATTTTTTTCTTTTTCAAAAAATCTTGTCTATCTTTTGAAATAGGGTCTCACTGTGCAAGTGAGGCTGCCCTGAACTCACTGTAAAGCCAGCATGGCCTCAAACTCTTAGCAACCTTCTGCCTCGGCCTCCTGAGTGCTGGGATTACAGGTATGCACCGCCATGCTCCAGTTAGAAACATTATTTTTTGTATTTTAGTACAAGATCTACAGGGCCCCACTATGTAGACTGGATTTGTAGTGAGCCTCCTGTTTTCAGCTTCCCAAGCACTGGGATTACAAGCATGTGCCACCATGCCCAGTCTCAACTGCCATCTCAGTGCGCCCTAGGGATGGGGTTGGCATGGCAGGCCCAGGTATCCAACCCCTGGCCCTCGTGTCTGCCTAAGCAAGTGCTTTAATCCGCTGAGCTATTTGATCGGCCCTCAACATTTCTTAAGGGAGGTGTCATACAATATAGAAAAAGATTCAGGGCAACACAAATCCAAAGACAGCGTATAGTTTATAACACACAGTTCATATTTTAGTACTGTTCTGATCTTGGCATCACCAATTCAAAACCATAAAGGGAGACACTTTGCACCTGTTGAGCATATCTGACATGACAATTATTCTCCAGTCACACACAGTCACCTATTCAATAGCTCACAGTTACATACAGGTGTACCTCTACAGTGGTCCCAGTACTGCTGCTCTGTTTCAGCGATGGCAAACCTTTTACAGCTTTCAATGATACGAACAGCCCACTGAGGCACACATAATCAAATGCTCTCCACCACAGGCCCACATGATCCCTGTGGCCTGTGAGTAGGTCTGTGGACAGGACAGGTATCACCGCCATGATTAGGATACGTTATGTAACGGAGCTAATGAGCTTCAGAACACGTGACTATGATTCCAGATCAGCTGACTTTGAGTTAATCAAAAGGCAGATTATCTTAGTGGAGCTGGACATAACAAGGAAGAAGAAACTGAGTCTCCTGAAAGACTATTGGTTGCAAATGGTTACCCTGAGATCGACCTACAGACACTCAGGAAGGCAGGATCTGAAAAAAGCAGACCTCTACGTGAGATCAGTGCCTGACTGACAGCTGGTCAGGAAATGGGCTGGAATCCGAGAGCCCCCAACTGGAAGAAGACCCGACCTTCATGCGAGATTCCTCCCTGGGAGAAGCCTGAATTTTAGCCCTGTGAGGCTGAGTCTCACTGTGCATAGACTTGTGATCTACAGAACTGTTAGGTGCTAAAGATGCTACACTGGTTGAAACTTGTTATCCACAATAAAAAAGTAACATAGGCAAGAATGTTCCGACCTGGGATATATCATTAAAGAGACACCGCAATGTGTACTGTGTGTCTGCCAGGAAAGAGGATCTATGTGTTACATCAGATCCAGAAAAGGATGCGTGAACTTCGTGTTAAGAACAAATAACTTATTTCAAAACTAATGAACTCTATTTAGATGAGAGGTCATATTGACAAGGAAATCTAAAATGCTACATCATAATGTACCCCTAAGTACTGGAAGAGGATAAAAGTGGAAAAATGATCCTATCATGTGTCAAGAAAGTACTTATTTAAGTAATCTTCATTTTACAGATGAATACACTCTCAGGGGTTAAACTCTACATCTAACGCACAGTATTTCTTCTTTTCTTTTCTTTTTGGTGGTACTAGAGATAGAACTCAGGACCTTGTGCTTGCCAGGCAAGCACTTATTCCACTGAGTGATCTCCCTGGCCCTAAAGTATTTTAAAGGCATCTATACCTAGATGTCAAGTGATTTCAGGTTAAAAAGGACACTTCTTATCATAGTATTTATTATGGTTTGTGTCTAGTTGTCCCCCCCAAAGCCTCATGTAGTCATGGGGTGGGGACTTCTAGAGTTTGTGATTAACTCATGATCCACTGGGATTATGTGTGATCCAAATGTTACATATTATGTATCATTACATAAACAAATCAACATGATTGTGATATAGCTGAAATAAGTAGCAGAAAAATGAAAGAAAGAGTAATGGATCAGAAGCAAACTTTCAAATTAGATGGTCAGAAAAGGACTGAAATGTCAGTGAAGAATTATGTATCAAGGTCAAGAGCGTATCTAGAAAATGTATCTTCCCAGGCAGAGGGAAGAACAGGTGTGAAGGCAGGAGAGAGCAGAGGGAAGGATGGAATGGGAAGAGTATGTGAATAAAGCACAGAGTCATAAGAAAGGCAGCTAGCTGGAGAGGCAGGCAGCTAGTAGCTGCCAGAGCTGGCTTCAAACTCCAGCCAACTCAAAGCCTGCATACTTTCTGTACTTTTTCCAATAACTATGTACATACTATACAAGTTAAGACAGAGTTTTCTCCTAAGAATAGACTGTTAGGGAATTAAACAAGCCTATCTGAGATTAACAGTAATGCTGGAATAAATAAAGACACAGGACTTACCTAACAGAAAGCTACACACGGCTGCCCAGACAGAGACCTTGTTACCCATCATATAAAGAGTAACAGAACATACCTGGTGTCAGTGCTAGCTCTCTAAAGTAAGCTACAACCTGGTCATGGTGACAGGAAGACTGAGGGAATGCAGCAGGTATGTGTCCAAGGAAGTATTTTATGGATTTTTGTGGCTTTTGAAAAGCTTACTTCTATACAGAAATAATTTTAACTATACATATGACATTTATACCCAAAGTACTGTTTTCCAGGTAACTATGATTATACATACTTACATGTCTGCCAACAGAATCACTGAAGACCTATATCATGAGCCAAAATTCTAGCCAGACTGAAAAAACACTTTCACTGATTAAAAAAATAGAGCTTTCTGTTGATTCAGAAAAACGCTTCCACCAGAAGAAATTTAGGAAGCTCTCATAAGTCACAATCTAAGTCTCTTCCATTTTATGAAACATATCTCTCTGCCACTCTCTGTACTACTGATCTGGCTTTAAAATAAAATTTAGGGCTGGTAAGATAGCTCAGCAGTCTAAAGCACCTGCTTAGGCAAGCTTAGGCAAAGCTCAGAGACAGTGGTTCAATTCCTGGCACCACATGCTGTGCCAGCCCCTTCGCCATGGTGGGCTGAGCTGGTCACCAAAAAAAATTTTTTTAAATTCTAGTTTTAAATTATTTTCAAAAAACGATAATCTAAGTTCTAGCTAGATAGCTCAGCAGATTAAAGCACCTGCTTAGGCAGGGACAAGGACTGGGGTTTGATCTCTGGCACCACATGCCATGCCAGTCTCACCCTCAGGGAACACTGAGATGGTGATTGAGACTGGGTGTGGTGGTACACGCCTGTAATCCCAGGACTTGGGAGGGGGAAAACAGGAGGATCACTACGAGTCCCATCTGTGCAGTGAGACCCTGTAGACCCTGTACTAAATACACTTAAAAAAAAAGTTAGCTTATGTGACAATTAAGATTTGTGCATAAAATGTTACTTGGTGACGAACACAAGTAAACAGAATTCTTTAATTGTAAATAAGCACATAGCAAGCACTTGTGGTTACTGGCTCACAGAAAACGTTCATTGTTGATTTTCTAAGTACATACTTCATGGGTTATAAATGTTAAGTATTAATAGCAGACAACAATTTAGTTTCTGTCATGCAGAAGAGATTTTAACAATTTCCATGGGTTAATTAATTATATTGAATTTTCAAATTAAGAAGACATGAAGAACTATAAAACTAGGAGAAAAACAAATACGCATGCACATCCTGCACAAATGCAGGACACTGAAAATTCCATGGTAGCACCTTCTCATCACAATCTCCCACAAAACAATTCATTTGGGTGAATTAATTTTAAGAAAAATCACCAAAAAGGAGACAACTGCCTGTCATACCAGATTTTTGAGACTGTGAGATTAACAAAAACATTAGCTTCAATTACAGTTTAAGAACCAGACATACCAAAGACAGTGGGGGCTGCAGGCACAGAACTTCCCCGTGTGTTCTGCCTCTAACTGCAGCCTGCATTTGGTGTCCTTTCAATTCTGGTAGTTACTGAATCAGTGCTGACACTGCACAGCGCATATTTTCTAAGGAATTCATTTAAATGCAAAATTGCAATAGCAGCTCTGACACCTATGATTGTCTTCACAAATTTAATGAGTTAGAAGTTCATCTTTAGCAGGCAGAAGTGATGCCTGTGCTACTTTCACTTGTTGAGTGAACATAGAAGAAAATACCCTTCACCATTTCGAGAACATGTGCAAAAGTTTTCGGGGAAAGTTTATTGCCAAAGCCTACCATTTTTCAACCCTATCAGAGGATAACTTTTCTATAAATAATAGTAGGCCAAAATTCTTTCTATAACTCAACTTGAAATCACAGACATCTTTATTTTCAGTATAGGACCACTGAAAGCAAAAATCCTGAGTAATGTATGAGTTAAGCATCCATTTTTCTCATGCAATCTTTTGTAGTATTTCATATTTTCAAGACTAATTATTAATTTACTTATGGTAGGGAATTAAGGAATAAGGATAAGGAAGAGAACTTGGAAAATACAGAAGACAGATGGCAGAAATATTAAAAGCTTAACTCTCAATACTGCTTCTAGGGTACCCAGAAGATAATACTACACAATTTTGTTCTCCTTATGAAATGCTATATTAATGAATTACAACTCGTTTATTAAAAGAGGTATGTGTATATAACATATATACTAAACACATATAAAAAAGAGAAAAGGTCTTACTTCTCTCTTTTTTTTGTATTTTTACAAAAGGGTCTACAGGGTGTTCAGGGTCTCACTAGATCCTGATTCATAGTGATCCACCTGTTTACAGCCTCCCAAGAGCTGGGATTACAGGCACATGCCACCACGCCCAGGCTCAACTGCCATCTCAGCACACCTTGGGGATGGGGCCAGCAGCGGCAGTCCTGGGGATTGACTTCTAAGAATATAGACTCTTACACCTGCTTACAGGTGCTTTAGTCTGCTGAGCTATTTGGCCGGCCCTTTACTTCTCTACTGAACCACTGTCACGCTACTGAATCGCCTTCTAAGAGGTCAACTAAGCACCAAGTTCAAGGGCTTGTATTCGGATTCCACCTTCTCCGACTTCTTATCTACTTCCACTTTAACTTTCTAGGTAGTCTGACTATGGATGATGCTAGTTACACTGCTCTATCATCTGCCAAACCTACCTCTCAAGTCCCCAACCACCTCCTGTGACACACCTTCACCTCACTGATGATCCTAATCCCTGGAGGGACTCTAAAAGCTAACAATAAATCTTAAACATAACTTACTACACTGAGACAAACACATGCCCAAAACGAGATTTCAGTTTGCAGACCAAACGTGGTCTATTTTTACCACACAGACCAGAATTGCAGTCATTTTTTGACCACTGTCCTCCTGGCCTATATTCTATGTTCAGTTATCTGTAGGCTTCTGGATCTTATCCTCGTGGTGTCTGTTGCATAATCTTCCTTTTACTTCCTCTACACACAGCAAAGTAAAAAATTTATGATCTCTCGAATTAATGTATGAGTGCAGTAATTTGCTTATCATAAATAGTTTTTCTGCTCTAATTTCTCCTACACAAATTTGAAAAATTGATCCTTCTAAGCACAATTGTGATAATTTTATACTTTACCTAATCTTCAATAATCAATGAATTAAATGTAGATTCTTCATCCTGTCTCACAGGATGACTACCTTTTCATGGCAATAGGGGTTTTATTCCATTTCTGCAGAACTGTAGTATGGCATACACTGGTAAATGATTAACAAAATAAAGGCATTGTTTATAGGCACTAAATAAACCTTGACAAGGGGAAAGAACTACCTTTTCATGGCAATAGGGGTTTTATTCCATTTCTGCAGAATTGTACTATGGCATACACTGGTAAATGATTAACAAAATAAAGGCACTGCTTATAGGCACTAAATAAACATTGACAAGGGGAAAGAAGGTGGCCTTGACTGGCTTTCAGAATTCTTAAGTTTTAGTGTTTTATGGGTAAATGAACCTTTAAATCTTGTTACTAAAAATACCATTGTTTTGGATGTTCTTTCAGGACAGCAGGTTTCCAACATGTGTACTATGGTATGAACTACCCAGTGTGTAAACAAACATACACATTTGGTTATAAAACAGTAAGGCCACCCTTTAGTGTCATGGCAGTGGACCTGTGGTACACATGCTGCCTTTCTTTTAAGACAGAAAATGTTAACGTATGAGTTGTTTTTCTAAACTAAAGCCTTTAGTATTCAAGTTTAATTGCAGTGTTGGCACTCCGCAATAATTAAATGGGTTTTGGGCTGTGGTCTGGACACTCACTTGTCTCTAAATGGTTCACCATTACTGGTATAGAGAAACAAGGACCTGTAAGAAATAAAGCTAAGTGCTTTCAAAAGGAAATACCAAAGAGTCAATTGTTGCTCTGATGAACAGAAAATTAATGAAAAAAGCCAAGTTGCCTAGTCAAGCACCGTCACTTGATAATTTTATATCTTTTGCTTTATCTTAACTTGTAACAACTCTGGCCATTACTATTTCTTAACAGTATTAGTCTAACATCAAATGAGTATACTGCTTCGAGATATTAGTTCAGTTTGAAATATTTAATATGACTGTCAAAAGAAACGTGCAATATATCACTATAGTGTTTACAAGCCCATTTGTTTATTCTCTGCTTTGTCCCTTAGATTGTCTCAATGGAGAAGGGGCCATGTGTGTTAATATACTCTTAGAGGACTCAAAACATTTACCCACTTCTTGAAATGGGGAAACTCACTATCACAAAGATGCTGGCTGCTTTGCAAAGTTAATTTGAAGTTCTCTTCACTTCTACCAGTGGAGCTTAAAGCGTTGTTTAAAATTCATTTGGAGGAATAAAATAAGAACGTACCAGTAAAACTAGTGTACAAAAAAAGAAGAGTAATGGAAAGAAACCTGACACCGCTATCAGATTTTAAAGCATATAATCAAACATTTTTAATTAAAAGTATGGTACTAACTAGTGGGATGAACTCACGGAGAAACAGATCAATGGACTAGAAAAGTAAACCCAAGTTACCTGGAAACAAATGAACAAAAGCTAAATAGATAAGAATTATAGTATTTGTAAAAGTATATTTCTATGTTTTAGAAATTTAAATGCAATTGAGCGACAACTCAATACAGACTTAATACACAGTGGTCTCACTGTTTTGTACTCTAAGTTTTCTGCATTAATCACCATTCCTAAGGATTCTGGCTTAAATTAGAAATACTGCAGCAATTATTCAGCCCTTGCATAGAATACAACTTACAGGGACAAAAGCAATTAAAAGAACAGTGTATCTCCTTTTAACTCTAAACACTGAATAAGTTCTTTTAAAAATCTTTCAGAAAAAAGATAAATAAGCAAATTGTTTATTACAAAAAACACACACATACTCCTTAGTGAAGACCCCCCGAGGGCCGGTGGCTGTGCCCTGGCTGGCATCCAGTGCATGCTTCTCCAGAATGTTGCGTGCAGCTGGACTTAACCGGAACCTAAGAAGAAAACATGAAACTTAATGGAACTAATTAACATTCCCACTGATTCAAATAGACTGAAATGCCAAGAGCTTGAGGGATAATTAGAAATTTAAAATGCTAAAACTAAAAGGACTCCCATAGATGGTCACAGTCAAATAAATTAATCTTGCACTACTCTATTTTATTTTACTTATCTCAATTCTTTTAGTAAGAGTACCTATTCATTAGCAAGAAGCAGTCATATATGATATATGAAGTAATTAAATTTCAATGGCTGTTCATAATCCATCAGTAAAAACTATACCATTCATATATTTTTATTATGATACATTATGCAGAACATTTTAAATCTTAAGCTTTTTAAGGTATACAGTTCACTGGCATCAGTACAATCACACTTTTGTGTAACAATCACCACCATTCATCTCTAAAACTTTTCATCTTTCCACTGAAACTTATGCTGGCTAAATAACAACTTTCTATTCCTCCTTCCTCCCAGTCCCTTATTATTCCACTCTATGCATTTCATATTTTGTATCACCGGAACCACTTAGTGTATAGGCTTCTGTGACTGGTTTAATTTTCCTTAGCATGTCTTCAAGGTTTATCCACTTGGCAGCACATAGCAGAAAGGCCTGTTAAGGCTGAAATATATTTCAAGGTACATACACAGCATTTTGGACACAGGCGTTGTTTCTACCATTTTGCTACTATGTACAGTGCTGCAAATGGTGAACACATATGTATAAAGACTGATCCTTTCATCTAATTTCTCTGAATATATTTAGAAGTAGACTTGCTGGATGATATGGTAATTCTCTTTTCTGAACAAATGTCATACTGTTTTCACCGCAGCTGTAATGTTTTTCATCCTCACCTGCAATGCAGTGTCAGTTTCTTCACATTCTCACCACCACTTGTTATATTCTGAGTTTTTGTTTCTGTTGCTATTTTTGAATAGGTTTGGAATGGCATCTCACTAGGACTTTGATTTCTATGTCCTCAATGATTAATGATGCTACGTTTCTCCTGTATACACTAGCCATCTCTTTATCTTCTTGGGAGAAATGTCTAAGGCCACTGTCCAGTTTTAATTGGGTTTGTTTCAGTGTCACTGAGTTGTTTTTGTACATTTTTAAAATCCTTGTTTTTATATAAAAGTACTTTTATTTTATATATGCTTCAGAAAGACTAATAATTACATTGAGTGTATGGACAAAGAAGCAGGTGCACCAAGTTCATACGGCTACAAGTGTCTATCTTCTCTTAAGACCTTTAAGCAACGTAACAAACATAAATGACTACATACTCAAAAGTGAAACAGGCTGCACCTGAAAGTTTAAAAATAGCAAATGGAGAACAATTTGCTATATTTCAGGAAAGCAGCTCTAGTTTACAAGTGTCTAGAGAAACTCAGTTTTATGTTTTTATATAAGATCAGTAAAAACACAATTTAAAACTTTTTATTTTTTAAAAAATCACTGTGTAGGCCAATTCTGCGCACATCCACAGTTTTGAACCCACATCAGCCCTCAGATTGATCTTAGAGCATACACTTATCGTTGCAAGACAATCTAGTACCATTAAATAAAACACACTGACAAGACTAGCTGATTTTCACAATAAACAAACAGAAAATAAAAGGAGTCAAAGCATGGGAATCTTACTTTTTGTCTATAAGTTATTGTGTTATGCCTTAAAATATGTACAAATACTATGAATTGATTAAAAATAACACAGTAAAAAATGTTTCAAATTGATACTTGGAAAACATTAAATTCTTTTCTGCCCAGAACTGATGATAATAATTAAAAGAAAAAAAAAGTAATAAATAAAAGTCTCTGCATTTTTAAGTCCAATTTTTTTAACATAAGGTAATTCTATATACTGAGAATATTAAAATAAATAAGTAAAACTTGTTACAATTTAGAAAGGTTACCAATTAAAGCTATGTAAAGTTGTATAATGTTACACATGACTGCACATTCCCTAAATAGCACTTTTGTTACAGAGTAGCTGAGCTCTCATCTGTCAGCTCACATGCATTTACAGTTGGAAAAGGAAAACATGTTAAACTGGTAATTTCATCTTGTCAGTTTTGCATGTGAAAATAGAATTCATATTACAGTAGTAAGAATCCATGAATGGGAACATAGAAAGGAAATCTGGTACAATGAATGCCATTCTGGAATCCTAAAAGCTAATTCAAGCTCAAGTAGATACACACTGTTTTGTTTTCTTCTAAGCTAGCAAGGCTTTCAGAGTACCTGGAACACGGTAGGTATTCAATAACCATTTACTGAATGAATAATAATAGCAAACTACTCACTCCCAGATCTCAGGGTCCTAAGAAAAAAAAAGGCAAGATTAGCAACCTTCTACTTAATGTACAAAGATGCTTTGAATATACTAATGATTACAAATCTCAATAATGACCATAACATCTTTTTCTCATTATTAAAGTAAACATACTCACTGCGCTGTACCAGGTGAACCCTTCTCAACAGGTAGAGCCATCTGTGGTTCTGGCGAGGGGCCAGGCACTGATGGTTTTGAAACTGGTGGTGGAGGACCTATGTCTTTGGGAATTTCAACATGTTTCCAATCTTTTCCTTCTTCAACCATCAAACCAATTAGTGAACCCAGCCGAATATTTTTAGCTCCTTCTTCAACCTGTATTTTAAAATAGTGGCAGAGATGGAAAGTCTTATAAGTGAATAAAGTAGCTTATTTCCTAGTTGGATACTTCTGAACTGGCTAGAAAAATCTCTTACATGTGAGCTGCAAGCACTTTCAACTGAGCTACCTGCCTCCACCTTCACCCTACCACCTTCCTTTCCTACCTTCTCCAAGTTTCCTCTTCCCACTTTTCTCCAAAATACTCACGCTACCTCCTGAAAGGAAAAATCTAGAACTGCTCCTCTGCCAGTCTTCAAATATACAAGAGCTAGTGTTGCCATGTCAATTAAACAAATCCAAAACAGGAAACTGTGGTTGTGTATCTCAATTATTTGCCTTTCCCAGACAGTATCTACACAATGGCTTCAGAAGTGCAAACACTTATAAGAGATTAACTCCTCCAAATTAGTCCTACCTTGTGAAATTAAAGCAAAATCTTTTCAGTAAACTGAGTCTCTGTGCAGGGTTGTGGGCACGTGTGTGTGTGTGTGTGTGTGCGTGTGTGCGTGTGTGGTACGCCATTACATAGATAGAACTAGTTAACTGTTTTGGTTGTGTTAAATACAGTTTAATTGTTTCTCTCTTATTTTTTCCTCCCATATCTACTTGTAAAACCTGAAAAATAAATCTCATGGAGGTTTTATAATCATATCAGAAACACAGTCATGTCCCAGCTAACCAATTTTCAGACAATATCTTCCAACTAACAACCTAAGGGAGATCAAAAATGCTTTTTAAAAACAAGATAAATCAGCATGGTAGTATTGGCATAGATACACCTGCAGATCAATAGAACAGATTAGAAGATGCAGACACAACCGCAAACACACTTAGCCTTTATCTTTGATAAAGGGGCCAAACATGTTCATTGGAAAGAAGATAGTCTTTTTAATAAATGGTACTGGAAAAACTGGCTTTCTACATGCTGAAGGCTAAAACTAGACCCACACCTAACACAATGCACAAAGCCACAGTCAAAGAGAATCAAAAACTTAAATTTCTTTTTTTACTTTTTTTAAAAATTAATTTTATTGAGAAACATAGCAATGAGTTTCAAAATCAATTAGCAGGGCAGTTTCAATAATTAATACATTGCATACTATGTCTTTGTAGTGGTTACTCATAAAAAACTTAAATATTAAAATAGAAACATTAGGCTGGGGAGATGGATCAGTGCTTCCCTGACAAGCAAGGGCCTGAGTTCAATCCCAGGTTCCATCAAAAAAAAAAAAAAAAAGACATTCCAAAATAGAAACATTAAATTTTCTGGAGGGAAATGTCGGTAGAAATCTTAAAGACACAGGAGTAGGTATAGAGTTCATATGAACAAAAACTTTACAAGGAATGTTTCAAAGAATCAACAACTGGGATCTCATTCTTTTGAAAAGTTTCTGCACTTTAAAGAAAATCTCCAACAGAATAAAAAGAAAACCTACAAAGTGGGAAAAAAATTACAGTCAACTGTCCCACCAACAAAAGCCTTCTATCTAGAACATATCAAGAATTAAAAAAAAAAAAAAAAATCAGGCCTGTCAAATTCAAAGAACCAATCCAAAAATGGGCATCTAAGATGAATATACACTTCTCAGAGAAAGAAATACAAATGGCAAGCACACATATGAAAAAATGTTCAACATCATTGGTCATTCGAGAAATGCAAATTAAACAACACTGAGATTCCATCTTACCCCAGAAAGAATGGCTAACATCAAGAAGTCAGTCAATAACAAATGCTGGAGAGAAAAAGGAACCCGGCTGCACTGTTGGAAGGAGCACAGACTGGTACAACCACCACGGAAATCAGTATGGAGATTTCTTAAAAAGCTAGGATTGGAGATCCCATTCAAGTCAGCTATTCCCCTCCTGGGTAATTTTTCCAGAAGATCTGAAAACCTCATAGCACACTAATATATATGTACTCATGTTTACAGCAGCATAATTTGTCAATCCTGCAAACAACCCAGATGCTCATCAACTAAAGAATGGATAAAGAATATGTGGCATTTTTACAGGATGAAGTATTATTCATGATAAATTTGAGGCTTTTGTTGGTAAATTGATGCAACTAGAAAACACTCTTAAGTTAAATAAATCAGACCTACATGTGCAAACATCTTACTGTTTCCTTAGTGTGAGAACCTGAAAGAGAAAATGGAATTTGAAGGGTACAATAGATACTAGGAAAAGGGAATGAACTTATTCAATAGGGAAGAGTTACTGAGTTGAGAAGGAAGATAGGAGAGGGAGTGTGGAAAAGAGATGTATCTATGTATGTAAGCATGATGTTTTGGACAACTGTACTGTGGATTTCTGCTGATCTAGGGAAAGAAACCGCTAATGCTTTAATTTGTTTCACCTCCTTTTTTCAATTGTTTGTACTTTTTCTCTTAATTTCTTCTACATTTTTTTCTTTTTTGTGTCTTCTAATTTTACATCCATATATCTGTTAATATGGTTGGAACATTACCAGATATTAATAATAACTGATTGGAAGACAACACTATGTACTGTCAACAATACTGTGCTGTGCCAGCCCTGCCCCGGGGGTGTGCTGAGATGGCAACTGAGATTGGGCATGGTGGCATGTGCCTATAATCCCAGCTCTTGGGAGGCAGATCACTACAAGTCTAATCTCGTAGTGAGACCCTGAACACCCTGCACACCATTCCCTAAAATACAAAAACAAAACAAAACTAAGAAATTCATATTACTTTAAGTAAAATTTCGTCCCACTTGTAATTTTTGTTTTAATTCTAATTTCAATTCTCTTTTAAAAAATAATATATATTTTAAGTATTTAAACAGAATTAATTTATAAAGAACAAGCTAACTTAGATTTACTAATGACCAATCCCTAGAATACCCTTAGCTAGCAATATGTTACAGGGTCACTGAAGAAAGAAAATATCATTCCTTTAAAACATTCTATTATTGCTTTTCAATTATTTTAAACAGGGTTCATTGTAGATGTATCTAATAAGAAAACAGAACGATAATTTGTAGGGCATCACTGGCAGCAATTATAAAGGAAAGCATTACTCCTATGATGGCTTTGGTACTTTGTAATAACACTAATTTTGCTTATTTATATGTATGTTACCCTTAAAATAATAAGGCATAAATTTTGTAAGCTAAGAAGCTTTATAAATTTGCTACTTACCAATGAAAAATATGAACAATGCTTTCATGAAAAACAGCATAAAAAATGGGTAAACAAAGGGGGCCAGGGAGATGGCTGAGTAGAATAAGTGCTTCCCTGGCAAGTGCAAGGGCCTGAAAAAAAAAAAAAAGTAAATATGGACAAAGAAGGTGTTACAAAATGTAGAAAAACACTAAACAATCCAAGAAAAATTTAGTTGCTTGGTTTTTGTATACTAAAATGATTCACTTCTGTGGGCTGGTCAATTGTCTTTACTATGTCAAAAAGACAAGATTATCATATTAAAAAAAAAAATTATCTTTTTGTTTCACCCTCCCTACCCCACCCAGTTCCTCTTTCCTTTTGAACAATTTCTTCCTATTTCAGATTATCTATTATACACTTTGGTCCTTATTTATGCTTTCAGTTTCTCACACCAGGAAGACAATGTAATGTTTACATGTGTGTTTGATTTGTTTCATTTAAGAGTACCGGCCTCAAGTCGTATCCTTTTTTGGTTGAGCAGCGCTCCATTATACGTTAAAAAGAAAATCTTTTTTATCCATCCTCAGTTGGTGCATGGTTGTTTCCAAGATTTAGCTGTTAGAAACTATGTTATTATAAATACAGGTACCCAGGGGCCAGGGAGATGGCTCAACAGAACAAGTATTTCCCTGGCAAGTGCAAGGGTCTGATTTCAATCTCTGCATCTGCCAAAAAGTAAATAAACAAATAAATAAATATGGGTGCCCATATACTGCTGTGAAATGTTGTTAATTTTTCCCAAAGAATATTCAGAAAGGGGATAGTTGGGTCAAATAAGATCTCTAATCCTAGTTTGGTGAGGAAGCCCCACGCTGACTTCAACAGTGGTTGCAACAATTTGCACTCCCACAAACAATGAAGAAAAAAAAAAGATTTTCAAAAAAGGCTAAAATAGAAACAAAGCTTTTTAAAAAGGAGGGGAAAAAAGAATCAAAATATATCACAAGTCAATTTTTTAGTACATTTAGCTCTAAGCAAATTTTTTAAAAGATCATCATTACTCAGATTTTTTTCTCCTGTTCACTTGCTTATGAAATGCTAACTCCAAATCAAAGCAAAAGGCTATTTTTCTAAGAAACTGACAGCAAAAGCATTAAATATAAATTGTTTGATAATTACTTTAAAAATTGAAACATACAATCAATAATATCCTACTATAAGAACATGACTTAAATGTAAAACATTCTTTCAAAAAAGGAGAAAAGTTTTAAAAATATCAGTAGATGTTTATATCGATGTGAGTCCAACACTACTTAATCTGAAACTGACACTTCAGCTTTTGTCTCACTTACTAGAAGTCACAGAAATGATCCCATATATTCCCTACCAACACGACACTGACTTTTTCACAAACAGCCAATGGTAGCCTTTTATTATCCTTTCAGGTTTAGTGATCCAATTATCAAATAAAATGTAATTTTTTGATAAAAATGTTATTCACATTTTTTTCTAATCATAAAATGTTTTATCATGAAGCAGGAAATTCAAATACAGTGAGATTTGGTCTCAATATAAAAAAATGAAAAAGGAGATAGAGACTTAGCTCAATAAGGTCACCCTGAGTTAAATTTCCAGTGTCACGGAAAAAGAATGATTTATAGTACTTCTCAAAACTACTTCAAACACTGGTCTACTTAAGTTATTAGTGAATATATTACCAGTCAATAAAATACTGTCACTTGCCTATAATCCAAGCACTGGGAAACTTAAGACTGTTTCAACCTAAGACCTAACATGGTTGGAGCAGTTAGGGTCCTGGTGGCTCATGGCTGAGAACATAGCACCCACGTATGCTTGTTAATGGGGCCTCACACTGGCTTCTTGGGGTGACTGCCCTTGGCTACACCCACCTCTACTGCAAGCCTCCCAGCGTTGTGTGCTCCCAGCTGAATCAGCCTCATTATGGCAGCTACGTGGTGGGACATGCTAGATTGCAAGCTTGGTGTCACAGGTGAAAGCATTCTAATAAGACTGCTGGGCTCTTTTCCAGTATCAAGGCATGAAGGGCTTGCTGCATGTCTGGCAAGATTGTGGCTACTCAGCAACCTACACAAACAAAACCACAGCTTTGCCAGTTTGCAAATTTACCCGTATGGACTGATGTTGCCAGACCTTTCGAGTTAAGACATTAATACATACACAGGGCAAAGAAGAAACTGATGGTCTTTCAAACAAAGCAGAAGAAAGAATGAAAGAACTGACCCAGAGTAATGTGGCACCGGTGAAGTCTTTGCCCACCCATAGTCTGTGGCACCATCAACAGCCACTGGACCGTTGGTAACGAGTAAGTGGTAACTGATGAAGTGGTATATGATGAAGGCCCACGTTACCAGAATATTACAATTCTACCCTCCAAGAAGTTTGGAAATATCATCATCCTCAGTGGGGATGTTAATTTGGCAACATGATTTGGCCTATACCAGGCTAACATGGCAAAGAAGATGACACTAGAAAAGACGAGCTGATCCTGGGAGGCAGAGATATACGCACATTATGTGAAACGGCAAGGTAAAACCAAAGATGGTCACTAAGGTAGTGACTGACACACAGTGCTTGACAGGTGTTAGAACCTCATGCAAAAAACATGTGGTGACATCTGAGGCAGACCTCTGTCACGTTCTAGTAGAAGACTGTATCCCAGTGCTGAATATTATGTGATTATGTACTGACAGCTGTCCTAATCTTCCTGTCTCCAGAAGACGAGTCCATGTGGGGATTTCTCCAACTAAATGTTGACTTCACAACACAAGTACTGAAGCAGGATGGGAAATACTTCACACAGGGTAACTATGTCAGTCTCACACAACTTGGGTGCCTGTACTGTCCTGTGGAATTGTGGAAGGAGCTGTCTACTCACACTTGGAAGCAGCAATACTTTATACTGCCTGCTAGCAAGCTGGCCCTTAGGGAGGCACATGCCCTCACCATGTGTGCTACAAACAGCATCTGGACTTCCACGCACTTGTACGTGGTATCACAGCAGGCTGGGCAACTATGAACTCTGAAGTTTTCTCTTTTTTTACTATTTTAATTTAGAAAAGCAAATGATGAGCTAGGATGTTACTTCTTTAGGGAGTCAGGTGGACTAGTGCAAAATGCACTGATTCCCTAGCAGGTGATTTTTATTACACTTTATTTCTGTATGTGTTTGTTTTGGTAGACTACATATTTGGGCCACTGTAGGAATGAACACCATTATTTTATTCTGGAACAAAGTTTCTGATGTGTTTCTTTCCCAAACAATTAACCTAAATGTAAAATTTCCTGCTTTTCAAAGAAAGGACAGAAAATTAAAGCAAAGATTCAATTGAAATTATGGAGAGAGAGAGAGAGGAAAAAAAAGGGTCTTGGGTTCAATTTTTTTGGAAAAAAAATAATTTTAAAACAACCTCTAATAATCCTCCCATGTACAATCCTCCCATCTTGAGACTACTTTATTGACTTATGATTTAAAACACTTGCTAGTTGGCTGCAAATTTAAGACTAAGTTGATTAACTTATTCTATGTGCATAATAACTAAAGGTTTTCTGCCCTGACAATTTACTAATGATTAAAAAAGGAAATTTAAAACCCTTCTGTTAACAAAAATAAGCTGGAAATAAATCACAACAGTATTTACACTGACAGCAGTTATTCTGCATTAAAACATGAGGAATACAAACTTTTTCTTGACTTACATGTAATAAATATTAATTTAAAATGGAATTCAGATGCAAAAATTATATAGCAACTTAAAAGAAAATAGTAAACCTATGAAGATAGCATAATATAAAAGCCTCCCCAAAACTATTAAGCTAAACTCATAGGAAGAATAAAATAAATTTTATAATTTCCAATCCTTTAAAAACTGTAGGTTTAGGGGCATGGGATATACCTTAGCAGCACAGAGTTTGTCAGGCAAAGGCAAGGTCCCGTGTTAAGATTTCCTACACCAAAATAAATAAATAAATAAATAAATAAATAAATAGGCTCAAAAACACTTGACATATAGTTGCTTACAGTTTGAGGATTTAAGCACTGTGCTTTATTTTGGACCATCCCTTTTTAAAATAAGCTTAGTTATCTAACTCTCTGGTTCTGAAAGTAGATATCGCTTAGATGTAATCCTATAAAATCATTTTATTTTATGTTTCAGTCTGAGAATTCTACCATAATGAAAGATAAAGATGTAAAACTTGCTAGTGGCAATGGGGCTGGTGGAGAAGAGAGGTAGAAAGAAAAAAAAAAAAAAATCAAAAAATCCACTGATAATACCACTCTTTTTGTCCATTCTTTTCCCTGTAAAATTGCACACACTGTGACATGAATAGATTCCCAATTGCATTACTCAAAAAGCATGCAAAGTAATGAAAGAGCCACAGTACGTATATATGTCATAGGATCTTTCTTCAGTCAGGAAATAACTGTGTTGAGAGATGGTTATTAATGACAACTATCCACCCTTTTGCAGAGCACTGGGATCCAGATGAATATGCATTACTGACCTACTGACATGGTTAGCAATTTGAAATGCATTATTAAGCAGCTAAGTGGAAAATTCTATTAATTTTGGAAGATTTCCACAGTCAAACAATCTGAAACTAGGGCCAAGAACACAGCCTACCCAAAGCACTACAATAAAATGTAACTGGGTTCATTACATATGGTAATTCTTCCTTTTTCAAAATATATAAACTAGTTAAATGGTATGAATATTTATATTCATGTAGTTATAAAGACAGGATAATTTTAACTTTTAATTCATACTTCCTTCAAGGAAGTCGTCTATTTTCAACAATGTTTTAATCCAGATGTTAGTACTACAAATAGCTATTAAAAGTTTTTGACATTCTAAAGTATCAACAATAAAACATAAGTAGTTTGAAAAATATTAGTGGCTTCAAAAAATGTAATGCTGCAAAGCCTGTATTTATAGGTGTTCTGGAAGCTGAGGCAGGAGGACTCTAAGATCAAGCCTAGCATGAGCAACTTAGCAAGACCTCTGAAGTAATAAAAAGGGCTAGGTATACAGCCGACACATGCACAGCACCCTGGCTCAATTTTCCAGTACTGGGGAAAAGTAAAAGTACAAGAGGATTTTCTAAGAAACACATTTAAAAATTGTTAAAAGATCTGCATCTAATAAAGCATAACAACCCAAAGTGCGGTCTCTGGCTGAAACAGGGATAGGAAGTTGCATCTAGTCAATGTAGAGGCAAGCTGCTGGCCCAGAACTAAAACCATACTAACAAAGAACTACAAACAAGTATACAGCTTACCTGTACAAAACACATAGGTACAAAAGGATGCTTACAGTCCAGCCAACCAGCCAACATGAATGATTAAACAAATATCCAGATAGACACAGGGATTTCCATTGCTGAGAAATGAATAAACAATTCTAGTACTTACTGAACATTTGGTGGGTAATAGGCTTTGGGATGAATATTATGTAGTCTCAATGAACCTTCCCCATTACCCTATGACATATTATAACCATCTCCACTTCTTTATGAAGAAAAAGGCACCAAGGCTTTGGTACTCTCCCCATAGCTAGCGAGTAAGTAGATTTATTTACTACATGGAACGGGCCACAGTGTGGTACCACCCAGTCCTCGCTGTTCTTCCACTCTCTTATAACTGTGCAACAAGTGAAGAAACAGCCTGCTGGCTGGCTCCGTCAGCACTTACACTGTATATGCCTCAACATTGATGATTTTACTCACTTTTCTCATATGCTCTGATGTTGTTTTAAAAATAAAATACTTTGTATACGAAATTCAGAAAAATAGGTTATTACCAGACTTTCACAGTCACACTTTAAACACCCGAATTAAAAATAAATGGAAAGTAACTCTACCTCTAGAAACTTCATGATTAAGAAGTCTCCACCCTGTTGAAGGTCATCAGAATGAAAACTTACCACTATTTTGGCCAAGATGCCGTCGTCACTTGCGTCTAAGGTAACCACAGCTTTGTCAGTCTCGATTTCACACAGTGCGTCACCAGCGCTCACAGTGTCACCTGCCAAATAAGACTGGTTTTGGTTTTTTCTTTTATAAATGTAGTTTTTAATACAAGTGTGTATAAAGCATGAATAAACAAAAAACACTGTACATATCGGGACTGTGGAATCAGAAGTGTTTCTCACTGCATGTGCATGTTTGTATGTGCATGTAAGTGTTTTGTTGTTTTCCAAAAGCTATACAATACATATAAATTATATTTGTCATTATGAAAACTGTTACAAAGATTTTTTTTTTTTCGGTACCAGGGACTGGACTGAACTCAGGACCTTGTACTTGCCCAAGTGCTTATTCTATTGAGCTATTTCTCCAGTTCTGTTACAAAGCTTTTTGAGCAAGTATTAAAAATGAAAATATACTTTACAGAGACAACAGTGAGAAATCATCATACTCTTTGGAAAAAAAAAAAAAATCAACTTCTGGCCCCATATCTCCTTTTCAAAACAATTTGACTATACTTCTGTCAACAGAAGTGCTACAATTAATAGAACACTTTGGTTAACATCTTAGGGCAAGTTTAGCAACCAGAAATCTGTCAGCACCATACAGTGTGAGTGTACAAAAGGAGACACTCAAATACACAGTAAAGCCATTCCAAAATTTGAGCAGCAGCTGACATTACAGACCTCCCGCTTTCTGGATCTAAAAGCAGTTTGTGGTGGGGTAGGAAGGTACAAAGGTTTCCTTTGGGAAGTGAAGGAAGCTAAAAGTGGCCTGGTAGACCCAGGGGACTTAAACCAGATTCATCACCTGAAGCCTAGGCAAAGTGAGGGTTCTTCTATTCCTAATTTGAGGCTTAAAAAATAAGCAATCAAATTCTGTTACCTGAGGTTTTGGCTTTAATCAGGGACTATGGGTACAGGAAGTTTGGGGAGAAAAAACACTCTGCTATAATAAGCAGTATGTGTGTGCCTAAAGGGAGTCACGTAGAGAGAAAACATTCTCTCAGACTCTCAGAGAGCAAATTGGTCAGGCAATGGCCGTGACTCATCCACAAGGCTGACACTGACAAAGGATGTACAAAGTACAGTATAGGGCTTCGGGATAAGTCCCGAGGGGACTTGACTGACCTTGTCAGATACAAAAGTTACATTTCTTGTTATATAGGTCTCACTTACTCTTGGTCTTAACCATCCAGCAGAAAAGTATAGAAACAAAGTATGAAAAGTGAAGCCATGTTAATACGCTGAGCTGTGGAAGGCTCAAGTCATCAGATTCAGATATTGCCAGTCCTGTGGATAACCCACTGCTATTGTGGATTATGGGACTATATTGGAATATTTTGCTGAATTCATGTACCTACAGTATTTGGATGGCAATGAAATACCCATCTCTGACAAAACTAAAGAAAAAAAGATGATATAAATGAAGGACCTCTTTGTATCTGCATATACAAAATAGGATAGATATATAGCTACTTTCTCTTAACTCAATAAGAAGAAAGATTTGTACTAATAGTGGTTGGACAGGATATCATGTCTGTATCCTGTGCTATAAATGATTACTACAAAGACAACAATATGTAATGTATTAATTGTTGTAACTCTCCTACCAACCTGTTTTGAAGCTGTCTCATTGCAATTTTTCTCAAAATTAATAAAAAATAAATAAGCAATATGTCATGCCACTCTTAGGGGGAAAGGGGAGAGGGAAGACACTGAAATACCTTCCACTCAAAGGAAAGGTGCAAAAGAAATGTTCTGACACATGAATAAGTCTAATACTAAAAAAGGATGCCACAAAATAAATAACTAGAAAGAAATTGATTTTAGAAGTAATTCATTTAAGGCACTCTGCCAAGAATAATTATCTGGAGGATGTCACAATGTAAAGATGAAGGTAAAAGTGCTATTACAGGAAGAAATGATGTACAGACATAAAATACTATCAAGTAAGAGAGAAAAAAGCAAATTCAAAATCTTAGAAATGAAAACTTAAATCAGGGTCAGCCAAATAGCTCAGGGGATTAAAGGGCCTGCAAGCAGGTGTGGGGGCTGGGGATTTAATCCCCAACCTGCTGTGCCAGCCCTGTTTGCAGGGCCTGCTGGGATGGCAATTGAGACTGGGCATAGTGGTGCGTGCCTGTAATCCCAGCTCTTGGGGGGCTGTAAACAAGAGAATTACTGTAAGTCCGATCTAGTAGTGAGACCCTGAAACACCCTGTAGACTCTTCCCTAAAATAAAAATTAAAAAAAAAAAAAATCACCTATTAAAAGTGATTATTAGAATGAAGAGAAAACCTTAGTGATTTCAGTTTGTGAACAAACTAAAATACAAATGAATAGAGACATTTAAAACATACCAATGTATGCCATCAAACAGCCTCCCAAAATAGCTGAAATAGCACTATTAAAGAGATGAACACAGTAAGAGAGCATGAAAAAAAAATCTACAACACTAAGTTAATAAATATGCTCAGAAAGACTTCCTAGAATTAAAGATGAGAAGATGAGCCTGAAAAGATGAGAAGACAGAGAAAGGACACTTGGGGAAGCTGGCAAAGACTAAATGGGAGAAGGCTTGCTTAGAAGAATATGTACAAGGAACCTCTCTCAACTCAGACATGAGGATCATTCCAACTCAAGACATTTAGCAGAGAACCTAAGTAAGTTAGTATTAATATCTCTGACTCTCAAGATTTTAAATGTATAGCTGTACAAAATATGTCACAGATCTGAAAGGGTTGGTTAATACTTCACATACTTTGAGATAACACTTTATATCTTTAGGTAAAACAACCATTAAGAATTAAGATGTAGGGTGAGAGATTGATGATTCTTAGTATTAAAAAAAAAAAAAAAAAGAAAGAAAGAAAAGAAAAAGAAGCAAGACACACTGTAACTTCCCATCCATAGTCTGTCACATTTCAAACAGATCATTCAACATGTACTAATGTAAACAGCATTACAGTAAATACTCAGTACAAAAGCAATGGTTGTGCCCACGAGGAGTTTACAGTCCAGTGAAAAACACTGAGCAGACAGGATACAGGCACATGCATGGCTTGAGTGATTGACATCACTTCTTAGCTGTCCTGTTGATGGCAGACTGACTGCAGGACATGGCAGCCCTGGAGCATTCCGGCACCATCTTCTTGTGGTTCATATCAGTGGCAGAGGTGAAGCGGGCCCAGAGCGAGAGTGCGGGACCCAGGAGGGGCCAGAGCAGAGGCCTGCCCAGGGGCCACTCCCCAGCACCGATGCCAGCATCATGCCCTGTTCCTTTGTCCAGATGGGTAGCTGCCAGAGCTGAGAAGAGTACAAAGGCTTCCCTCTGTCTTTGTAAAGTTGAGGCACAAATCACAGTCTTGGTCAGATTTTATGGTGATGCTTACTTTATTAACTAAACACATCCTAAGGCTTTCACAAAATAATCGTGGTTCAAAGATATGTGTGGTAGTAGTCATGGAGGCGGGCTGATGACTGATTATAAGACCAAGCACTCCAGATCTACATGGAAGTAAAAGAGAAAAACTTACTGCTCTGTCCAATCAGCAAGACATTCATGATTACAGATAAAATTGAATGGTCTACTCACTGATAACAGCTGCCTCTACATGAATGACACTGTATGCAAGACGGACACTATAGCAAAAATTATAAATAAGACAGGGTCCTAATCAGATGGAATAAAAGTACAAGATGGAAATGCCAATCCCAGTCAATTATGCAGGGTCCATAGTCAGTGGCTGCCAATTGTCACAGCTTACTGCTATGACGCCTGCATGGCCCAAGACCTAAGGCAATCTGGCTGCTGCCCTGTGTTCTTCCAACCTCTCATTCCACCTGTCTATTGGCTTCTGCACAGGGCAGTTCACCACAGAATGTTTCCAATACCACAGAAAGGTCTACTGAAATAATACAGCAATGTCAGTTTTAGCATTCTGTTCGAATACAAATATTAGCAATAGCTATCAAAAAGTATAATGATAAAAATAATTCAACAATAAAAGGAATGAACTGCTGGTACATACCACAGCATGGATGAACTCCAACCATGTCAAATGAAAGAAGCCAGGCACAGAAGCCCAATTTGTATTATTCTATATATATGAAATGTCCAGAAAAATTCTAGAGACAGAATGCAGATAGATGGAAGTTGTGTGGGGCTATGTATAGAAGGAGGAAATAATCTGATCAGGCAGCAGAGCTCTTTAGGGGATGACAGAAATGTTGAAAAAATGACTATGGTAATGGCTGTATAACCTATACATTTACTAAAAATTACTGGATTGTGTACTTAAAATAGGTGAATGTTACGGTATATAAGTTATACTTCAAATAAAATTGTTAAGATAATAACTAAATACTACACAGGAAAAACACTGAAGCTTATGCAATGTCAAAAATTTTCCACTTTAGCCCCACAAACACATATTCCAGAAATAATAGAAACCAAAAAGTCTTCTACAACAGCATCCAGATACTCAGGTAACTCTCCACTGGCTCCTAGTGATGCAGGAAAAAGCTTCCCCTGGAAACAATTTTATTTCTGAATTTTATGCATGACACACCTTGAAATAATCTTAAACCTTAAAAGAGAACTATGTGAAACATTCTCAGCTCCCGATTAGCTTATGAAATGCTTACCAAGAATAGCAGCATTGAGAAACCATACCAAGCATTGAAGGGACTTTCACTCACTATGTGCCCTACAGATGTGACAACAGTTTCAGACCTTGTACCTAAATATTTCACACAACTGTTTCAGCCAGATATTGTTACACTATGCATCACGGCAAAAATTCTTAAATATCTCAAGAAAGGAATATCTCACGTGTACACAACTTTTTTCTTCTTTTAAAAGATTTGACTTAACAGTTGATGAAAAAATAAACTATGCCAATTTTATATAGAAAATATCTGAAGCACTTCCTCCCTAATAAACAACCTATAATAAAGATGTCAAACTGCCATTCAAGAAATTCTGAAATTGTAGCTATTCCTCTACACTTTTAAAGTGTCTTCCTTACTAATTCTCTAATGTATATTTTGATTCAATCCTCAGTCTTAAGTATAACAGCATTTAGAAAACTACCATTCTGAGCTTCATTTGTGCAACCAAGATGGAAATTATTTATATATTATACTATTGTTTTCATAACATAAAAAAAAAGGAAAGACAGTTATGATGCAATTCTCAAGCTAGAGATACACCTTAAATTACTCCAAAGTAGTTCTCATGGTATAGCAGAAAATACTCCAAAAGACAAAGGATGATTCCCAGGACAAAGTTCTTTTCACTGTACCCTCACTGCCTTCTGCTCTTCTTTGGCTGGCTCAGGCTGCCTTAAGGGCAGGTCTGGTGAACAATGCAGAAGGTGGAGATGGGGATCAACCTCTGCCTCAGTCAGGTTGCCCAAGCAGGTACTTTAAACAACGGAGCTAATCCACAAGCCCCCTTGCCTTTTTTTTTTTTTTCTTTCTGCTTTTGATTTTTTTTTTTAAGTTTTTTTTGAAAATGAACTGAAGACTAGAAAGAACAGCCAAAACCATCAGAATAAATACTGAATTTCAGGAAGCTGCTTCCCTTGCTGTTGTCAACTGGTACAATATTTTTCCTGCCTTAAATTTTACAAAAGAGGAAGGTATAACACCTAGAAAAGTGCAGACAAAAGCCCCAACATCTGCAATGACAAGTTTATCACAAGAGATGTAATATTAATAAACCAACTAAGCAGAAATATTATTTGAACAAATCTGTTCAAATAATGAAATATTTTCTATGAGATTTAACCTACTGTGACCATTTTACTGCCTTCGCCATTTGTATACAACTGGTCACTCAAATAATAGGAGAGCATACGGTAGAATGAGGCACCAAGTCTAGAACATCAGTAAGCTGAGGATAACTTTTATACAACAAAAAAAGGACAAACGCTGCAGATAGACAAAATGGACAACAGGGTCTGGGGAGATGGCTCAATAGAATAAGCCCTTGCCTGGCATGCGTAAGGGCCTGAGTTCAATCCCCGGTTCTACCAAGAAAAACAAAAAAGAAAAATGGACACCATATAAGCAGTGACATTTTTGCTGACCCAGCTTAACTTTTTATTGCTACCAGAGGCTTTTATCATCAGCACATGGTTCTGACTGCAATACTTTCCTCAGACTGCAAAGGGAGAGAATTACAGGTAAGTTGGGAGATGGGGAATAATTTTTATCAAAAAATTCTAATACCCTAACAAAAAGAAAGTACTAAATTACATATTATGCAGATCACAGAGCTACCCCAACATCTATACAGTCTCCTACTGATTATAAATGAGTGGAAACAGATCAGTTACAAAAATCTAATTCTGTTATATTTCTTTGGTGAGTACCTGGATATATTAACTTTGTCACAAAAATTCTTTTATACAAATGTCAAAAATGCTTTCAACAAATCGTAAGTGTTCTAGTTATATGCCATTTTAAAGTTTAAGATAAAATATGGTTGTGTTTTGTTTTTAAACTCTAAAACCTAACATGAGACAAACACAAAATCAAGTGATAATGTGAGAACTTTTTCTCTTACCACTTCTGATTCATCTGGACAATTCTAAAGTATACTTTTCAGACTAACTGGAATCTAAGTCATGGAATACACATGGCTCTCACACTTATTTTGCCATGGGGGGATGGGGGAAGCCTATCCAGTGGAAGGCAGAAAACATAGGTCAATGAGCATAAAATTTATTAAGCGTTCCATAGAAAAAAGCAAAAGAAAAAGCATGATGCTGGGGAAAAGGGCTGTTAACTTTGGAATTTTTTTTCCAAACAATTTTTTAAAATGGAGCAAACGCTTTTTTTTCACTAAAATGTAGTTTTCCCCTTGCCTTCTTATCTTAAAACACACATGCCAAGACAAGAATCATCTACAAACTCTATGTTAGCCATAACTTCCTCTGTGTAACTCAACTGACATGCTTTGGTCCTACCCCTGAGTTCCTGTAGTAATGCCACTTAATTGAAAAAGAATCAAAAATTGATTATACATACACATGCAATAAAGCAGTTCTTGGTTTTACAACTGAATTCATATCCACACAATTTAATCACTATCTAGCCTTTACTAAAAAATAAAGCAGATTCATAATTACACTATTCTTTTTCATAAATTTCAATCTCATACTTGTATTAAAATGACCAGATATTAACAAAGATTGCAAGATTTAGAAATACAGCTAATAAGAAAAAAGATTATTTAAAAGTATTATCCATCAAAATACAAATTTGTGTTCAATACAAAGTGAATCAAGTTATCAGATACATCTAAAGCATCAGGCATATTTAGAAATACCCATTGACAATCAATGTGTACAGTACATAAATGTTAACAAAAAGAAACAAATTACATAGAAAATACAATGTAATTACAAAAGTGATCATCTTTAAGCAATCATAGTTATAAAGTTATAAAAAAGAAATTATAAATAGTGAATGAATAAAGATTAAGATTGCTTTCACTTAATAGTATATTGGTAAACAAATTCTCCCTTCAGTTGGGAAAAGAACACAGACATTTAAGAACAACCTTCAGGAAAACATGCTCCTGGAGCTTAAAATCCTGCCTGTCCCATATGAAAATAGACATATTTTCATCAAAAGGAAAAAAAGACTACAACAATGAAATCCAGTGTCCTCAGCCTCTTGATCATTCTGTCCATATTCTAACAGGTATAAATAACTTATGCAGATTGCCATAGAGCTGGCAGCCTGAAAGGCAAATGCATTCTAAAGAATACTCTTATCCATCTGCCTATATATCTGCAACAGGGAAGAAATCTAGTCTTTTTTTATTTTTGTTTTATTGAAGTACAAATATCAGTGAGACAGTTTTAAGATACCTTGACAAGATGGATTTGATAAATTATTACATTGCAAACTGCTTTCATAATGTTTTGGTATCATAGAAGGTGCATACATGATATTATACTTGCAGACATTATACCATATGTCTCTTATCAGCAAATAGAGTGTAGCTCTTTGTGTATCTTATTTTTTATACCTGAATTACATCAAAGATTCAATAAGTAATACTTTCTACCTTGTTATTTTCCTAGTGGTTGTCCATAGTACTAGAAGCTGACATAATATCCTATCCAACCACCATTAGTGCAAATCTTGCCCCTCATAGAATTATGTAGAAGCACAGCGTTATCTATCCCAACTGTATTGTCTATACACACACATCATGATTCTTCCTTTCTGTATCCCTTCCTTTGTCTACACCTGTCAGAGATGGGCACTCCATTGTCATTCAACTAACTTAGGTGCTTGAACTCGACAACACAATCCAACACAGTTCAGCAATCCACAATAGTGAGTTATCTGAAGAAGCTGTCAACCATAGCCATTTACAGCTCAACTCAGTATTATGGCCCTGCGATGAAATCTAGTCTTTTAAAAAATTCCCCTACTGTTCTGGGTCTGAATCATTATTTAGTGATGCCAAAACCCCATGCCACTTAATACAGAAATAGCAAATACTTATTTATTGAAGAAATCTAAAAATAGATTAAAATTGATACTATTTATAAAGATGAAACTGTCTTACATGCTAATAATTTTATTACTATTTTATGAAAGGCTAGCCCATTGTTCAAAGTGCTGCCTAATGAAGTACTGACTCATTTATGTGACCAAGTTCTGGGAAATGCTGCCACTTTTTCTCTGAATGTTACCTCTCCTTCATCTCCCTTTTGCACTTCGGTTTGGATTACTATATGATTCCTGTTTTCTAGTTCCTGCCCCAACTTCCTTTTCATATTGTCTACTGATTTCTCCTTCTGGGCTCTATATAGGCTAATTCTTTCAGGATGTTCTTCAGTTCACAAATTCTTTGTTCAGTTGTGTCTAATCACTTTC
This sequence comes from Ctenomys sociabilis, assembly GCA_004027165.1. NCBI lineage: Eukaryota > Metazoa > Chordata > Mammalia > Rodentia > Ctenomyidae > Ctenomys > Ctenomys sociabilis. Next base: position 50,270 of record PVKA01007772.1, read on the forward strand.
ACTCAACCTAGTATTTTCTTTTCAGAGACAGTATTTTTCATTACTAGAAATTTCATTTGTCCTACTGACATTCTGTAGAATGTCTGATTTTCTCATGACATTTTTATGTACCTAGTAATTTCCCTTATGGAAGTCTTATAGGTCTGTTCGTGTTTCTTGTTATGCCTACTGATATTTGCTCCTAAGAGACTGTTTCCCTACATCTTATTATTTGAGACTGTGACTCTTGCTTAAGTGGGACTTACTTTGGGAATCCTGCATGGCTTGAGTTAGGATCTTTGCCCTTCCTGAAGAACGGTCTCTGCCAGGTAACGCAGGGTGATTATGAGTACAGGACCAGTTCACCTTTACCTGTAGTCTCAGAAAATGCAAATACTATAAAATTGGTCATGAGAGAAAATTTTTAAAGGATTAGCATATTCCACATAGATCCAAAGTGGAAATGTGTTTGTCATCACGTGGCGCAGACTTCTGTGCATATGCTTATGACCCATAACTCATCTCCAAGTCAGACTTTACTCCTGAGCTTCAGCTCCTACAACCAATTGGACATCTGCCCTTGAATGTCTATGTAACGTATCCCAAATTTCACAACGACCAAAGTGGAACCCAATTCCTTATTTCCTTTTCCCTGTCTCTTCCCTTCTATCCCCTCTAACTAAACTTTTGTTTCCCATCTTAGCAGTAACAGCCATGCAGCCCAGGCCCAGTGGTGCATGTGGCTTCAATTCCTACTCACAGATCCAGCTGCTGCCAACACTTGGTGATTCCCTTTTCCCACATTTAAACACAACTTTAAAGGGTTTCGTGTATAACAGCAACAACAAGAAGCCTTGCCCTCTTGATGATCTTAATGACTAGAAGTCCTCAATTTTGGTTTTTCACATGCAAGCAGGCAAAGGAGGCTACTTCAACTGAATATAGTTAGGTACTGATACCAGATTACTCCCAGGTGTCTTCCATTCAATGCAGGTACTACCCAGGGGTTGTAAAAGCATGAGTATGATACTTCCTATAAGTCACCATGAGTGTGGCTCAACAATAAGATCCTTACAGACTGAAAAGCTCAATGTAGGTATTCAGATCCTTCTTGCACACTCTGCTCTCAGTGCAGCTGGAACAACCTGCAGTTGTTGAAGTATGTCTCATGACACCTTCCTTCAAAGATTGTTGTTACACTGTTTACAGTACTTGCAATGTTCTTCTTTCTTGCTCTTTTGAAAGGCCCATTTATTGTACAAGGATCAACTGAAATAATACCTCATGTGCATGACTGCCCCACTGGGTAGCCTATACCACCATCGAACCATTTGTAGTACAAATAGATCTAACCACTTTTACGGGTTTTCATTAATAAAGTTAATTTTTAAAAATACTCCATGGGACAATCACACATACACCACCAGTGGCTTAGGCTGCAAGACATATGAATTATGACCCTTATGTATTAATAACATCAACATCCAAATACTCCTGTATTTATACAAAGCTAAGGAAAAGCCAGGATGCTAGGTAGCTGATGCCCATAATCCTGGCACTCAGAGAGGCTGAGAGAGGAGGATCTCACATTTGAGCCCAGCTTGACAACTTTAACTTAGTGAGACACTGTCTCAAAATAAAAAGGGGTGGAAATCCTGCTCAATGGAAAAGTCCCAGACTTAATCCCTGAAAGCAGGGATTAAGTTTTGCACTTCAAATTACATCCCAAAGACAGTTTGTACAATTTTGGAAAATATGGTATAAAACTTTAAAATATATGCAAAAGTAGTGATGAAAGGTAATAAAGCCACTTGCATCCTTGTACCTTTTACCTGACTTTATCAACCCATTTGTGACTGTCTTTGCTTCAGCAATATACCTCCCAACCTCATCCCTCACCAGTCTTATTTTAAAACTGTGGATATTTATCATGTTATACATACTAGTATTTCAGCTTCTATATCTCATAGGTAAGATTATCTAAAATAAATAATTACATTATTAATCCCTAAAAATACTAATTCCTTATCATTAAATATCCAATCAGTTTCTAAAGTCCCCATCTGTTTTATATGCTTGAATTATAATCAAAGTGAGGTCTACATATTAACACTGATCTCTTAAGTATTCTGTGCTATATGTTTGCCATCCCTGTTCAACTTCCCTTAAAATTTACTCACTGAAGAAGTCATCATAGTCTGGGTCTTGCAGAAAAACTCTTCATGGTGCCATTGAACATGTTCTACTTTCTCTTTCATTTCCTAAAAAAATGATAGCTAGGGCTACAGCCTGAGCATATTCAGTTCAATTTTCTGGCAAAACTACTTTATAGCAGAGAGGCATACTAAAACAAGGAGCATTTAATATTTGGTTGTCTATGATTGTGATGCTGGGAGCCATCAATCTCATGGGGTACATACAATCTCTAATAAAACCTACCATTTCTTTAGAGATGGCAAAATGGTGACAGAGTGACATGTGATAATACTTCTTTACAGGGATATGCCAATAATGTGTCACTTCTTCCCATAAATTACTTGCTTCCCCTCAGTTATAGTCCACACAAGAAAAAAAACGCCTGCATCTTTCCATTCATTACTAGTTTTGAAAATGAGTTTATTTTCTAGCAGTCTCCATGAACAATTATTAGTTTTTCTTTAGTATTATTGTGATTTTCTTGTGAAATTTTGGTAGTAGGTAGCTACACCACTACTATTAAGGCCACTCTAAGAAGAGACTATTCTCCAGGGAAATCTTCTGTATGTCAGAGATTCTTGGTTTGTGTCTATTCCAAGATCCTGCCTTCCTAATTAAGAGTGGGCTGTTGGTTTCCGTTTGGCACCATCCTCCATCTGTGGTGAGGTTATTACCCCAGCAAGCCCCAATATTGTTACCCAAGGGAGAACGCGTGGTTAGAACAGATATGCTATCTAGGCCACAGTAGCACAATTACCAATAATAGCATCAAGCAAAATTTAGAAATTGGCAAACTTTGGTAACTATTGGTTTTGTACTTTAAGCCATAGGAGCAAAGCCATTTGTAATTTTTGTGTGAAGTATGTGATGATTTATCTTCCCACTTTCTCTATTGAGTTGATATTTTCATTGTTATAAACTGCAAATACTATTTCAATTTGTCATTCTATACTTGACTTATGAGGTTTTTATCTACAGAAAAGTTATTAAATATATCAATCTTCCCCTATTGTATCTACAGTTTGAGTTATAGAATATTTATTCTACTTCCATATTCAGTAGAATTCATAATTTTTGTTTTAATATTCATAGTATATGGTTTTGTTTCTGATTGCTAAGAATGTAATTCTTTTTTAATTTACCCTCGGCACTACAGAAACAATAAATCTGGTACTGTCTTCCCTCATTATACACTAAGAATCCATCTGCTACATAATTTCTTATATTCTATGCAGTTCCATCAGTTTGTCTTTTTAAACACCAATCTCACCTTCAATTTTAGAGCCTTAATAATATGTTTCAATAACTAGTAGACCACCAGCTTCTTCTATTGTTCTTTTAGGGGCATTTCTCATTATTCTTGCTCATTTGTTCACAATTTCCAGTGAAATTTATAATCAATTTGTCTAGCTCCAGGAAAACACACATACTCATATATGTGTGTGCATGTGCAATCATGATAGTCTGTAAACTAAGGGATTAACAAATTTATGGTATTAAAAGTAAAAGCTAGAAATAAAGACTAAAAAAAAATTTTTGGAGGGGGTTAATCTTCAAATATTTTACCTGTACTTTTGAAGCAATATAGGGCAAATCCAGAAAACTTTGTTCCATTAACACAGGAAATTTTTATTTACACAAATTTACATTAACTATCAAAGAAATACAATTTATTTCATTTACATCTGCATTTTGTAATACATTAGAAAAAGTGAAAACAGTTAAATAATGAAGCACAGAAAACATTAGTAATGTACTCACTCCTCACCTTCCTTTTTCAGCCACTTCACAATGTTTCCTTCTTCCATTGTAGGAGACAGTGATGGCATCAGTATCTTAATAGGATCAACTGAAATTGAAATAAAGAAAAGGTCAGACACAGACAATCACACAAAGTACCTTATGAAGGATTAATACTAGTTCTACATATGCAATATATATATATGTATTTAGCACAAGGTCTGCAGGTTCTCACTACACAGATTGGATTCACAGTGATTGCCTGTTTTCAGCCTCCCAAGCACTGGGATTATAGACATACACCACCCTGTCCAGTCTCAATCGCAGTGCCCTGGGATCTGGGCCAACACTGCAAGCTGGAGATCGAACCTGGTCCCTGCACCTGCCTAAGCAGATGCTTTAGTACACTGGGCTATGTGGTCAGCTCTGCATTTTTAATATGTTTAATAAAATATCCTAATAAATAGATACCTCTCTGTATCTTGGACATATAGTGTTTGCTTTTTTTTTTTTTAACTAACGGCAATGAATAATGCAAGTGTAGAAGAGAACAGATGATCTTAGATACATTACATGTTAGGAACATGAAAGGAAAAATAAGCTACAATGGGTCTCTCATGTCCTAATTTAGTAATAAAATATATCACTGCTTTAGAAAAGAGTACACAGGCCGTCTAATTCTTGTCCACTATGATTCCCAATCATCACTGCAACAACTTTATTTACTATGCCTTAGTTAAAAGGCATATTATAACTAGATTATAACTTTTTAAATGTTTACATTTAAAATAAGTTCTATGTGCTAAAACAGGCACATTAAGTAAAATATTAGCCAGGTACAAATAACACAAACTGCTACATACAACCTTAAGCTATTGGTGTGTTAGTACTGGAAGACTAAATTCTTCAATAAACTAGAACTAAGGAAATGGGCTTAGGGAAAATAGACAGACAGACAGACATACATACACACACACACACACACACACACAACATCAGTGATGAAACTCCAAATTCAAACCATACTAATCCTATGCTCACAATTTTAATGATTAAAAAGTGCTCAAAGATTAACATAATAAACAAACTTAAATAATAAAATGATCTTTTAGTCATCTGCACTATGGCGTATGCCTATTATTGGGTTAGGAAACTTAGTGACTTGGCAAGACCTATTCTCAAAGAATAAAAAAGGACTAGAGGGTTAGGGTATAGCTTAATATAAACACGCTAGGTTCAAGTCCCAGTACCCTCTTCCTCAAAGATTAGAGGCAACTAAACCCTCAACTTTTGTTTTCTAAATTCATAGTGACAAATGTATGTTTTTCCCTTAAAGATAAAAAAGTCCTGTTGGGGGTAAGAAATCAGTCTCTTTATGAAAAGTACAGCTTAAAAAAAAGTTCCAATATATTGCTTCTGTCAGAAAGTTCAAGTCTGGCATTATGAAATAGAATATTTCATAATCATATATAATTATATATATAGTTTATCAAATAGAGTTCCGCTTCAAAGAAGGAAAATAAATGAACCACTATGATTCTACAGTGTATTGAACTTATGACAAACACTAAATCAAGTCTCTCCAGTATTTTTACTTTGGTTTAGCTGCCACGATACAATTCATATTTAGTGATTTTTATCTCACATTATAATCTTTCACCTAAACGCTCATATTTCCATTTGTCTCTACATTAAGCACTATATTATGAAACTGAATTTATTAAGCATTATTTTTCAAATTACATCAAGGACTCAAAAGTTCTCCTTGATAGAAAGAAAACATAATCATTCCTCATACAGACACCCTTCATGGATGAACTGAAACAGCTTCTCAGAATAATGATAACAGAGTATAAAAATATGTAATAGATCACTATTCTCACTTTGAAATGAAGGTGACAAACACCAAAGAAAGATATTTTCGACATCTCCATTACTCATACTGTTGCTCAGCTGATTATTCTGGCTTATTATGGAGACAAAAATGGGCAATATATTAACCACTTACTCTACCCAATCTATCTTCGATTCTTCATGCTAGAAAAACAATTTCAAAGCATAAGTATTAACTTAATAATAGCAGTACATATTTCATTCTAGTACATTGTCTTTGGATTAGAACATTACATATGTCTTTTCAAATGCACTCTTCTGATGGGAAAGTAATTATATAATCATAACATCAGCTTTCAGGAACAGCACTACACATAATCAATATCTGCCCTTTATGGCTGCTAGCAACTTTTTTTTAAAGACATGTCTAGCTATTCAATTCAGCCTGACCTTGAACTCACTATCTCACTATGTAGCCCAGGTTGGCCTCAAACTCATGGCTATCCTCCTGCTCCAGCCTCCCTCCCAAGTGCTGGGATGATATCAAGTGCTGGGATTACAGTAATGTGCCACTTTTGATGCCCAGCTCTTTCGCTTTTAAAACACTGCAAGTTTTTCTAGAATACTTGATAAGGAATTTTAACTGGTACCTGTTTTATTTTTCATCAGATATCTACTACAGCCTCCCTCTTCATTCTAATGGGCAGTAAATAACACCATTATCTTTTCAAACTACAGGCCTTGAAATGTAGTGTTTCCAACTAACACTAAAGCCCAAACTACAGGTAAGAAAAAAACTAGAATAAAGGAAATGCAATTTTTTTCAACTCATAACTATTCAAAAATATGCAAAATTTAGTTGAAAGAGTTTAATTAGTCTGTAGTAATGTAGTGTTCTGTTCCTTTTCATAAAGCTAACAAATTACACTTAATTTACTTGTAAAGTCTGCTGTCCTGCAGCAGTTATAAAACATTAAAAATGTTAAGTATTATAGTACATATTTCTAACAGTTTCCATGTAAGCATACTAATTTTTTAAAGCATACTAATCTCTGTTTTGTTCGGTTTTTTCAAAAACGGTGATTGAATTCAGGCCCTTGCACTTGCCAGGGAAGCGCTTATTCTACTAAGCCATCTCCCCGGCCCCTCTAATCTTAAAAGTTAAAAATCTCACAAATCACTAGAACTGCCATAATCTCTTAATTTCTATAGAATGACACAATAAATTATAATTGCTTGTCTATGCTGCTTTACCTGCCATATCAGTAGTCAATTCCTGAATTTTATTTGTTTATATTTTGGTAGTACCAGGGATTGAACTCAGGCTCTTGTTCTTGCCAGGCAAGCACTTATTCCACTGAGCTACCTCCCTGACCCCAATCCCTAAATTTTATAGTAGTTTCTCTAAGCAACTTTGAATATGCTCTCCCATTTTTTTCTACAGCACAATTCTGACTTGAATTTCAAATATGGTACAGTAATCTGATTGTAATTCTGTGTTCCCTAAAGTATTTCTTTTATTATAAGAACAAAACACTCATATTAATGATTTAAATTGATAATATATACAGGAATTCTAAAAGGTCTCCACATTAAGAGAAATTAATATATGCAAACTCTAAAAATACAAATGTGAGACAAATTGTTCTGTGGCTGTAATATAAAGCAGATCTAAGCTCCATTACTTCGATTAAATTAATTAGAGAAACTCAGCAGTTTACATATGGCACAGCTTAAGTGTCATGCTCTCTAGTCCATTTATAGAACTACATTTCACACACCTAAGAACTGTGAAATGAAGGTAGGCAAAAATGAAGAAGTAAATTATTCATTACATTCTTAGTGTGGCTCCCTGTCCCTTACATTAATTTGCTCATACACTAATAGGGACAACATTCATTTAATTACCTCTCATTCTGCTGTAAGAACTTACTAAAACTTTGAAACTGCTGTTTAAATAAAACAATTCTGCCATCTGCAGGCTGAACGAAATAAAGCAGAATGACAGGCAGGTAATTTAAAAATCAGCACTAAGGCATAGAATATTAAAATTGCAGCTTTGAATAAAGACACTACGGATTTTTATCTCTATGAGTGTTATCATAAATTTTTTGTTTAAAGTTATCTTTGTGTAATACTAATATAAATAGACTGTCTCTGACTGAATAGAAATGAATATACAACAGGCTGTATGAAAACAGTATTTGCAAGTTTTGCTGGCACACCAAGGAACATATAAAAGATAACCCTCAACCTCAATTGGCATAATCCAATTTTGATATGGCCAACTTGCACACACACAAAGACTAAAAGAAACACTGACTGACAGTAGTAATTTTTAGTTAGTGCTATTATAGGTGCTCTTTACTTCATATAATATAATTTCTATAGTTTATCCACTTTCACTCCCCCTTGCCAAAAAACAAAACAAAACAAAAAAAACACCTTAACCTGATACTAGACTAAAAAGTGCATTTTGGTTTGTTATTTTTAAACAGCAACCAATAAAGACATGGAAAAGAAAAATGATAACCAACTTTGGAGAAAAGTAAGTGGATAAGTAATTGAAGAGGACCCCCTGGCAAGCTGAATCTTGAGCCAGGAAGGATTTAGGTGACACTAAAAAGCAGTTTGGAAAACTGGATCTCTCTCTCTCTAGGGCTAAGGAACCCCATCCTGATGCAACTGAAAACTGGAGATTATTTTCTCTAGAAAGGCTAAGAGGACCTTTGGGAGGAAGTTCAATCTACATGGCCAAAGTACATAAACACTACAAGATTACATTAACTAAAAACTTAGCTGATATAACTGCTATATAAAAACTTGTGTGAAATATCATTAGGCGGTGTGGGTCATATTTGTAACTTATACAGCAAACCAAACAAAAAATTTGTAAAAAGCAGTAATTCCTACAGAAAAGGCACAAAGGTAACAAGCAAAATGTGACAGTATATGACAATCCTCAGCTGTACATAATATTTGTCTAGTAAGAAAATAATGAATCTAACAAAGAATTAGAACATGATTACACTGCCTACGGAAAACACAGAGGATGGCCCGACCACAGATAATATCTAACATAGAAATAGGAGGGGGGTAAATGCCAGGTCAGAGATAATACCTGCTGCTTTTAAAGAGCACTGGAGAAATGGAGAAAAACAGTACCATTATAAGCCTTCTAGGATTATTTTGCTATTTAAACTAAAAGCATATGTTACTGTGCTAAATTAGATTTTATTATTTAAAATTTTATAAATGTTAATAAAATACGTAATTAATTTTACAAACTTAAGGAGAAGCACAGTATCATAGCTATTTTGAGAGCAGGCATTGGGGCCAAATTTTAAGCTGCCTAGGTTGAAATTACAAATCCACTCTTGCAAATCACTTCATCTTTCAGGGTCTGTTTCCTCTTGTGCAAAATAGTAGCTGATGCAGAAAAATAAAGTAATATTTGCAAAATCTTTACATTAGGACCTGAATGTTCATGATTATTAACAGACTGTAGAAATGATGAAGAGGATGGAGTCCAAAGACCTCTACATACTTGGCCAGACGTATCACAGTGTCCTATAACACTGTAGGATATCACAGTTCCTTCCTGCAGCAATGAGAGGAGCAGTCACAAGTGTCTTCACTCATCCAAAGGTGAAGTTTCTCCTCATCCTCTCCTTTGTCCAGCTTTGTTCTCAAGGTTGATATGCACTAACTCTTCATCTCTATTCTAGCTGTAGTTCACATTAGAAAAGCAAACTCCCATTAAAATAAATGACAAATGTTTTAGCATTAGTGCTCTCTTACTACTCAAAACCAGAGCTCAAAGCCAAATTAGGAGTCTGACAAATGCCTAAATTAATTAGCCTTCAAATGCTCAGTACAAAATGAAGGCTCCCATGAACATGTTACCTGCTCTCACTCATGGAGGCCGTGCAATCTGAGACTGAAACAGCACCCTGAGACTGGATCTTTCCAAGTCTGGTGTTCAATCCCACAACGAGGGAGAAATGCAAGGGCTTACAGCTAGAGATTTGCATTTCTGGAAGACAACTGCATGGCACAAGCATGGAACAGAGGAGAAAGACAAGAGGTCAATTTGTTTCTCTCTTCATTATTTTACAAATATTTATTTGCCACCTACCAGGAAACTGCTGGGTAGGCATTAGGCATTCTTCTAGAGACTCAATATATTTAAAAGAATACACAAAACCAGGTAAAATTCTCTAGTCTCATGCACCTTTCATTCTAAAATAGGGATAAAAGTGCTCAATGGTGATGTAAACTAAGAAGAGAAACTGAGCTGAACTGAATGGAGAGAGTCGTGCTTCTATATGATGAAGAGCCCTCTAAAGAGAGGTAACGGGAAGCACAAGGGAATGAGAGGAATATACTTGTCTGGCCCAAAGCCCACCACATCAGCCACATGCAGGAGCAGGACGAGGGAAAGGGGCTTCGGAGGAATGTAGGTCAGAGAGGTAGAGTGTTCATTCACACCAGGCCTGGTGAACCACAATAAAGATTTTTAATTTTATTCTGAGTATAACAGGAAGCCCTTGGGGAGGGTTGCACAGGAGAGTGGAACAATATGACTTACAATATAAAGCAGCACTATGAAAGCTGTGATCAGAAGAAATACCCTAATCCCACTCTAGTTAAGTTCTTTAGCCTCCTGCCCATTAGTTGATGTAAGTAGGGCATTGGTTTAGTTTAAACTGTACTTGAAGAAAGGGCAAAAGGAAGACTGCCCAGACCCACCTGACTCTGCTCCATCAGCCCTGACACTTTGTTTCTGCCTTGGCCTGGGCATATACACCTGCCAGCAATGCCGCGGGCGCGTGGGGTGAGGTCATCTATCGGTACTCCTCTGCAGAGGTCAGATCAGCAGCAGTAGCGGCTTGGGCCAGTGTAGTCAGTCAGCAGTGGTAGCAGGGGCGATGACTACTGCTCAGCTCATATAAAGGTAAAGCTAATAGGAATTTCCAGTAGACTGGATATGGAACATGAAGGAGTAAAATGGCTCTGTTTAGCAGTACTGGGAAAGAATGCAAAGCAAAACCAAGGCTGGGAAAGGAGCTCAATGGCAGAAAATAGCTCTGAGTTCAATTCTCAGCACAGGGCAAGGGTTGAGGAAAAGGAAGCAACTTAGATGTCACAGCTCCAAAAAGAAAACCTTTGTTTCCATAAAATATGGCCAAGGAGTCTTATAAACTACACAGACTTGATTCTTTAGTGATTCAAATGCAAGAACACACATCCTGTTTTTTTTTTTTTTTTCTTCTGTATTTTTTAGGGAAGGATCTACAGGGTGTTCAGGGTCTCACTACTAGACTGGACTCATGATTCTCCTGTTTACAGCCTCCCAAGTGCTGAGATTACAGGCAGACACCACCGCGCCCAGTCTCAATTGCCATCTCAGCGCACCCCCGAGGCAGGACGGGCACAGTAGCCCAGCGGATCAAACCCCCAGCCCCTGTGTTTGCTTGCAGGCACTTTAATCCACTCAGCTATTTGGCTGGCCCATATCCTGTTTTCTTGTACTCACTAACAAACATGTATCCACTAATCAGTCACTTATCTCATTTATACATGAAGCTTATGTATTAAAGACATTTGCCTTGTTATATATCCTTACAAAAATCACAACTATTTTCTGTTGGAAATGGACAAAATGTTTATGGAAACAGACTATAGACTAGATGCTATTTATGAATAAATTACAGAAGAATTGGAATCCCTTGGAATTATGTAAAAAATGCAAGTATACACTTCTCTAAAGAAATGGTATAGCTTTTCATCAGTTCTTAAAAAGCTTTGTGCCCCTCTAACAAACCAATGTAAGTAGAATCCTAAGCAAACTGTCCTTAATGATACATGTACCGATTCTAATTTTCCCCAGAAATGTTGCATGTAAGAGAAGTATTTATGTAGCTGCAGAAATGCATGAAACAGACCAGTAGGCACAATACATGCACTGTCTATCCTCCAAAATCACCATATACTCTAGTTTGTTCAGGAGATCCTGATTCTTTCATATCCTTTCACAACATACCCAATGGCCTATTTGAAAGGAGCCCAGCTGGGATGTTAAATAGATCACTGCTACAGAATATATTTCCTCTGAATGAAATAATCTCAATACTTCATTTCAGTTGGCAATGCTGATCTTGGTATTAAACCATAAAACTAAAATCCTATATGAGTCTTAGCTTATCTTGACATCCTGACACATGGACAAAAAGAAATCATTATTCTACTTAAGTCTAGCAAAAGAAACACACATAATATTTAGGGCTACACAGTGGGCTTAAGGGCAGCCTTAACTATACAGTGAGACAATCTCAAAACACATTACACATTTTGTTGTAAAAAGCAAATAAAGCTAACAATAGGGGGTGAGGAGATAGCCCAGTGGAATAAATCCTTCCCTGGCAAGCGCAAGGGTCTGAGTTCAATCCCAGGTTCCACCAAAAAAAAAAAAAAAAAAAGCTAACAATAACAGTAAGAAAGCTGGCTGCAGTGAGGAACACATATAATCTCAATACTGTGAGGCTGGAGCAAGAAAAGTTCAGCCTAGGCAAGTAAGTAAGTGACTTAGCCAGACCTTGTCTCAAAACTTTATAAATACATACATACATACATACAATTTGGAGATGTAGTTCAGTATAAAGGCCATGAGGTTCATCCCCAGTACCAATGAAAAATGGGAAGTATACTATATTTTTCTTTCTTTCTTTTTTTTTTTTTGGTCTTTTTGAGATAGTTTCACTATGTAGTTAAGGCTGCCCTCAACCTCACTTTGTAGCGCAGGTTGACCTTGACCTCAAACGATCCTCCTGCCTCAGCCTCCCAAGCACTGGGATTAAATGTATGCACCAACATACCTAGCTAAAGTGTATTATCTTAGAAATTTAAAATCACAAAAAGTTAACATATATTCTAATTCTCTTAATCAGTCCTATTTCCCTTTATACACTCTAGAATTTTATTAAATTGTGCTAAAACGATAGTAACATCACAAGTGTCCCTTAAATAGTATTTAACATGCAGTTTCGCATGTTACTGCTTCTACTAAAATGTCTCATTTCATAAAATGCAAAAAGTAGAGGTATTCGCTTAGGATATATAAACAGTAAATAAAAGTTCAGTATGCTGACACCGTCCTGCTACTGTCCAAGCAGTAGTCACTTGATACTGAGACAGACTGTTTAGGTTAACAGGCTTGGTGTCAGAAGGTATTTCTTCAAACTGGAACTCTTAACTAGAGCATAGCATTAGCTGTGAGCACCTAATGAGTTAATTCACATAAAGTGAATGGAAGGGCACATGGTACGTACACTAAGCTTTCAAAAAATGCTGCGGTTTTACTCACTCTTTCAAATTATTGCTTGATATCAGAGGCCCACTTTTGCTGAACTCCAATTTTTCTCATGAGCGTGTATTCAGTTAGTGACTCCAATAATGAATCCAAGTCAATATTTCTCACACCAGTAAAGTCAAGTCAGTGACTGAATTGGGAAACCACACATGATGCATCCAGGATCAACGCAACATAAAGGAATTCTGCCCCAGCAACTTAGGAAGATTTTTCTCTCTTCCACTGAACACCACTAAATGTACAGTTCCAAAACAGTCATCCTCATTAACCTTCTTCAAATTACTACACCTTTGCGCCAGTGTTTCCTAATCTATAAAACCCTTTCAGACTTCTCATGATCATTAAGAATAATGCAAATAGACAATCAAAATAAAGCATAATAAATAGCTGACTGTACCAGATGATGGCCACTTTCTTTTATTTTTTTGGTACTGGAGATCAAACTTAGGACCTTGCGCTTGCCAGGCAGGCACATATCCCTGGCCTGACTATTACTGATGACCCACTTTCAATTATAATACATACAATAAAAGGTTTAAAACAAAGCAAACATGTATGAAATATTTCTTAATAATCTAGATCTTAGTTTTGCATGTTACTGCTTCTACTAAGATCTCACTTGCTTCTGGCTATTTTATTTGGATGGCCATACTTTTCAAATACTGAGTAGCCTAGATGTACTTTGCTGAGGTGATTTTGCTTGGTCATAGTTAGCCTAAAAAACAACTAAAAGACTACTACTCTCCCATCCTATCTTAATCAGTCTGCCATACTAACATGTCAGGCATGGATTTACAACTCTTTCCTCCTGCTTAGAGAAAATGCCCCAACTGCAGCCTTTGAAAGAATTAGTTCTTGTGTGCCCTATTCTACAACTGACCTACATATAGGGTCCATCAGTTTCCCTTTTCAAGGAATCTGCTATTAAGCTGCAGAAATGATGGTGAACACTTGAATTAAACTAAAACCACACTGAACAACAAAGGCCTAAATCAGCATTAAGGGAAGGCAAACCAACATTACAGAGGAAAGAGAAGTACATCAGGAAGAAAAAACAAACAGAAGAAATGGATGGAATTCCTTATGATTCTCAAGTGGTCCTACAGCACTTACCTGTGCTGGGTGTCCCTTAATAAATGCCATTTTATTCTGCCTATTCTGTACTTTCCACATTTGTAAGAGAATCTAAGAGTATCAATTTCATCAGTGTCAAGGAAGAAACAGTAAGAAACAGATGTTCTGGCAGAAATAACTTACCAGTAACTCAATCAAAGAAGTTGCCTGTCAAAAACTCAGGCTCTTGAGGGCCGACCAAATAGCTCAGTGGATTAAAGTGCCTGCAAGCTGGGTGCAGGGGCCAGGGGTTTGATGCCTGGGCCTGCCATGCATGCCCCACTCCCAGGGTGGTGTGCACCTGTAATCCCAGCTTTTGGGAGGCTGTAAACAGGCAGATCACTACAAGTCCGATCTAGATGTGAGATCCTCAACACCCTGTAGACCCTTCCCTAAAACACACACACAAAAAAAAGTATCCTTGTTTTGGGCTGGGGAGATCATTCATTCAGAAGAATAAGCACTTCCTGGCAAGTGCAAGGGCCTGAGTTCAACTCCCAGTTCTGCCAAAAAAAAAAACACAAAAACTCAGGCTCCTTAGAAAGGACGCAGGAACGAAGAGAGGGCTAACATCTTTGGGTTTTTCTCTTGAGGTGGAAGCAGACTTTCCTTTCAGATTAGCTAGATAACAATCTCTCTGTTTCTTCTCTCCTACCTTCTCTCCCATTTTTCTTGGATTAGTTTTTGTCTTCTGCTTTCCACAAAAATAAGTGCGTCTTAACCCACTTACTTCTGCTGTAGCTGAGTATCTGAGGATAGCTTATTTATGAAGAATGGAGGTTTATTCAGCTCATAATTCTGGAGGGTGGGAAGTCCAGAACATCAGCATCTGGTGAGGGCCTCAATACACCACAACATGGCAGGGGGCATCACATGGTGAGACAGAGCAAGTGGCCTGACTAGGGTCTAGGTCTCTTCCACCTCCTATAAGAAAGTCACATCTTCAGTCCTCATGGAGGCCCCACACTCAAGACCTCATCCAATCCTAATTACCTCTCAAAGGTCTCACCCTTCAAATATCACTAACATGAATTCAGAAATTAGATTTCCAACAGTGCATTTGTGGATGACACCTTAAAAATCTTAACAAAGTACATGAAAAGAATTGCTAGTGGTGTTGGAAAATATCAAGGGACATGTAACTTCGATGACTGAGAGGTAACAGGGAGGAGGAGACAGTGGCAAGCTAGAAAGCAATTTCCTCTTTAAAAAAGCCATTCTTCAGTCTCAGATAAATGTCACCAGTGTAGCTTTAAATTCAAGTATGGTGTAACTTTAAATTTTCGAGGGAAGACAAAAATCTGGACTAAAGTTGTCTAGCTTTTAAACATTATGAATAAGTTTGTCTTCTAAAATAAAGTAGGTCAGCTCATTGGCTGTTAAATTTTAATCCTACTACCAACACAAACCTTAACATCTTTTTCAAACTTTCTGTATGTCTCACTTCCCTGGATTTGTTTAATACCTGTACATATAAGGCCAATGCAGTAACTATATATATTAGTCAAATCACTGCCAAGATTAACTATTTATTTTTGTATATTCATATGATTTAAATTTCAGTATTCCTCAGAGACACTCTAAAACCAATGTATTATTAATAAACATCTTATTGAATTCCATTATCACACCACCTATTCTCAAAAGCAGGAAAATAAACTCTTCAAAGTTAACTGGTTGAAAAATTATTTACAAATGTAAAGTCAGTTCTGTACCACATGTGGCCTGAGGGTCTTTGGTTCTGTTACTCTGTTGGTCTGGAAGAGCAGCCATGCCCTCTTCTGAATACTTCTGACCTTCATGATTATCCCCAACCTGTTCCCACTGGCTTGAACCACCAGCAATACATGCACGACACAGAAGGGAACAGTATGGCCTTGCTATAAATGTGTCAACCCTCAGAGCTTTCTACATATCTACTGATATCAAGTCTTTATTGTTATTTTGAAATCTAAAAATCTCTTAAAACTAAGGCCCATACCAAGTTTAGGATCACATGTCCAGAGCTAAATATGACCAAATGGGCCATATGGCAGAATACTGAGAATCTACTGTTGATCAGAAGACCAACTACTTTCCAAACTGGATTCCATGTGCCTGGCATTTAATAGATGTCTATTAATTTACTCAAATAGGGCTGGGGAGATGGCTCAGTAGAATAAGCACTTCCCTGGCAAGTTCAATCCCTGGTTCCTCAAAAAAAAAAAAAAAAAAAATTTACTCAAATAACACCAAAAAAGTGATGATTCAATAGGCCTTCTCTCAATAACAAATCTTTTGTCTATGGCCATACCACAGTGAACATGCCTCATTGCGTCAGTTTCAACTGAAAGAATAAAACTACGAGAATTTTATAAACACAAACATATAAATGTATACTTTTCAGTTCACTGACATCACATTTGTATGGCTTAACTTTGCTGACCTTAATTTCTCTAAGCCTTAATATTTTTATCCAATTATAGAAAGTGCTAAATATACTGTTATGAGAAGTGAATAAAAAATTCTAGAAAGTGCTAACACTAGCATATGCCATACAATTCATAAAAATGAAAAACTCCAAAGGTTCCTGTAAATAACATTTTTAAATCCTAGACAGACATATGAAAAAGAAAATCATTCAACTAGTGTACTTATATGGTCTACAGTCACCTAAATAATTTCTTAAGTTTTATGAAACAACAATTTCTATCTAGCTTAGAGAAAAATTGGGTATAAAGAAAACAAAACACCACTGTAAATTCATGTTTTATAAAACAGATCAAAGACTGTCATGTGTACTCAGCATGGCAACACAAAAACCTATAGGTAAAAATTATGAGACAACTTCTGGCTCAGTGTTATGAAAAAACAAGGCAAAATTTTCAACTTAAGAGCAAGCTATCCAACAACACAGCTTTACATGTAGAATAATGCCCCTCTACTGCCCAAGCGTAGGTCTGCATTCCAATACTCAGAACCTACGTATGACCAGAGAGAATTAAGATTGAAGATAGAATTAAGGTTATGAACCAACCGTTCTTTAGATGAGAATATCCTAGATTATCTAGGTCAGCCCAATATAATCAAAAAGATTCCAGGAAGAAGGAAGGCAGGAGGCAATGAGGAGGGAGATGTGGGAAATACCAGCCCTGCCATTCCTGACTCTGAAAATGAAAGGGTGCCATGAGCCAGACTCTGAGAAAATTTTAGAAACTGGAAAGATATTCTTGCCCAGAGCTTCCAAAAAAGAACCAAGTCCCTGCTAGATACCAAATATGATCCATTTTGGACTTCTGACCTCAAAAAAATGGTAAATCTAAGATTTTCCGCCACTACTTTGTGGCAGCAGTGACAGAAAAGTAATAAAATTTGGCTTGGTATATAGTGCCCTCTCTCTTACACGTTTGGTTAGACAAGTTCCTTAAGGCATATGTCTGTGTGAAGGGGATGAGGAACAGGAAAAAGTCAAGATACATCAGACATGAGAAAATTCTTGAAACCATGCATTTTTTAGTGTAACCACATACATTCTTTTTTGTAAAGAGTATTCAAAGATTTTCAAAAGGTTCCTTTACAAACAAACTTAAGAATCTGTTTTACTTCCAATACTGAGCTTTTAACATTTCATGATTTTCTCACTCCGGGTCTGAAAGTGTAGTTCATCAAACACCAAAATAAAACATCAAAACTCACCTAAGAATGTTTGTGAAATGCAGGTTCCCAAGCTCCATCTCAAACAGAATCTCTGGGAACTGTAGGAAAGTTCAATTTAACATACTGCGAGATGGAAGAGTACTACTACTACACATGCTGTTTAAGATCCACTGCTCTAGAGGTATTTTATGAAACATTACATAAAAGAGAAAAAGTTATCTCTATCATTCAATCTTGAGCAAACTTAACGCATTCATCTTACTGTGTGACTGTCTTTTTTCCCCCCATGAGTCTGAGGCAACTCAGAACAAGTAAGCAATGCCTACAAATAATCTTTTAGATTAAAATTCATTCTGAGAAGTGCCAAGAATGATGAGTAAATAAATCTCACTAAAATTCGTTAGTTTTATCATCCATCTCCCACTCCCGCCTTGATTTCCTACCCAAGCCCAGCATGCTATTTTACATAGTTTTGCGCCAATATAATTACCAAATGGCAATTTTCTATAAATAACTTCGCATAATCCAATCCTGTTACTCTTTCAAGCGAATGTTTTAGTTGGAACATTCCCCCGGTTCCTATGCTTGTGGTGTGGTAGGTATTTACAAATTCTGGTGTGGTAGGTATTTACAAATTCTGGAAATTACGTGTCATCAAGCGGCGATATCCGACCAGCCTCGAAGATCTTTGATCTCCCAATCAGGAAAAACTTTAAATAAAAACGAATAGTAGCTTCTCGATCTAAGCAACCCTGAGCAGCTTTTCTACGCTAAACATGCTTGACAACACGCCAGGAACCTAAAATGTGATGAGGTTAGGACGGGAGAGAAAAGCCTAAAAAACAGACCTCTCTCAATCCTTATCAAATAACCCAAATTCCAAGGCAAGACCACAAAGCCATATAAATCAGGGGCCAGGGTCCTAGCTTCCAAGACAACCCTCTGTAGCATCAATCAAGTTAGTGAACACAGACAAGTGAGAGGGTAAAGAGAAGTAGTAGACCCTACAGCTCACACCCAGACGCGGGCCGTCACTCAAGAAAGCTCAGGGCCCAGGCCCACTACTCAGCTACACAGGGAAATTGAGTGAGTCTTGCGCACTCACCCCGCAGCCACTGTGTGCTGTGAAACCATTTCCAGTTAGGTCCACGGCTAGAAGAGCAGCCAACAGCACTCTTTGCCAGCCCCAAGCTTCGCCGGCCGGCAAAGCCTAAGAGATGCCGCAGCAAAAAAGGGTCACATCCTAGCCTCCAGGAGGCCGCCATCTTCCCGGCCTTCTTGCAGGCTGCCCAAAGCACCGCCTGACTTCCAGCTCCGAGGCCCCCCAAGGCCACGCCCCCTGGCTCCCTCCCATCCTGTAGGGCTCAGGGATGAGCTATTTCAGCTCTGTTGGCCGCGCCTCCTAGCCGACCGCCAATCAGCGATGTTTCCCTGGACCCCGCCTCCTGCTCGATCGGCCCCGCCTCCGGGCTGCCCATAGCGCCGCCTGAGTACGCGTGAGGCCTTGCAGAGTGACGGACGCTGAGCTGTGCAGTTTGGAGGCAATAGGCCGCTGTCGTCTGGGCCATGTCTGACTGCCGTGCTCCGGAGGGAAACTGTTGCTCGCGGCGCTGCGAAGCGCAGGTAGGGGCGGGCCCATGCGCACCCGATTATCCCAGGTCTCCGGACGGGCAGTGGGGCGGGGTCGCGGGCGGCGGGGCGGGGCCTCGCTAGTTCTCGAGCTACCTTGGTTGACGGGAATGTACCAGCCTGGACGCTCGGGAGTCTTTTTTTTTTTTTTTTTTTTTGTCTTTTTGAGACAGGGTCTCACTATGCAGTTCAGGCTGGCCTTGAGCTCACTTTGTAGCTCAGGCTGGTCTCGAACTCACAACAATCCTCCTGCCTCAGCCTCCCGAGTGCTGGGATTACAGGCATGCGCCACCACACCCGGCTTCGGGAGTCTTGATGAGCCCTCGCAGCCGGGATCTGAGCGGAAAGTAACGGAGTGAAGACAGCATCTGGGCCACTTACGAGCATGTGTGTGGGAAGGCAGGCCGAAGGAATACTCAGGCTCCGAGTGCAACTCGAGCGATCGCTGAACGTCTCAAGTTTACTTTCTGCGCCCAAGTTTATTTTCTGCGACCTCTAAGGTTGCTGTGCCGCGGGAACCACATCCTGCATCCCTTGAGTTGCACCTTTCCTGCCCCATTGTAGGTCATGAGATACAATTCTTTCCTAAAGCGGGCGTGCAGCAGCTCGCTGTGAGTTCCAGGCCAGCCTAAACTACAAAGTGAGACTAGACAATTTAGACGACTAATTTTGGTGCAATATGATAAGCCCTGTATAAGGAGCACAGAAAGAACCTTTCTAAAATAAATTCCCGTATTCTTTTCGCTACCCGGAGGACTAAAAGTCCCAAAGAGTCATAACACCCTGGAGATGTTATTTCTATCCATTTGAATCATTATCTTGTTTTTAAAAGCGACTCTTCACAACTAGCATAGAGAACTACAAAAATGGATAGACACTGGAATGGGAAAAAATCTTGGATGTATAAGACCGTTTCAGAAT
This sequence comes from Ctenomys sociabilis, assembly GCA_004027165.1. NCBI lineage: Eukaryota > Metazoa > Chordata > Mammalia > Rodentia > Ctenomyidae > Ctenomys > Ctenomys sociabilis. The sequence continues at coordinate 70,689 of PVKA01007772.1, forward strand.
TTGGGGGTGCTGGGAACTTATGTTAGAGGTATTTTTCTAGATTTTTCATCATAAACAAAGAACAGAAAAATGAGGTTTTATATTTAGTACTAGTACGAAAAGAAAACATCTTTTACAGAGTAGTTTGGGCCAGTTAAAAGTAGCTTTTATCTCCCACTCTTGGGGCTGAAATCAGGTGTAGGTCATCCTCTGGAAGCGTTCTGTGCTTGAGTTCATAGAAGAATTGAAGAGAGCACTCTGATTGGTACCACAGGGCTTTGGAAATTGATCTGCACTTGTTTCTTGAGATTTTGTTAACCACAGGCCATGCCCATTTCTGCATCCAGTTTGCCACAAGCTAATCTGTTATCTCAGGACAGATCACGGAGGCTTTTCACTAGGCAGGTAGGTCCGAATGATGAGGAAAGTAAAAGCAACCTGTTGATAGAATCATTACTAAGGTGAAGGTAATTTCAAACAGTGACTCGCGTAGGGCTTTATTGGTAATCTAGCCATTTAGCTTGGACAAGATTTTTAGAGGAAGATCCCAAAGAATATACTAAGGCCACCCTTTACCCTGTCGTAAGAGATGACAACACACAACTTCAGACTTTTGTTTTTCTATATAGGATTAGGGACCCCAGGTCCATGTCTGCTGTCCTGAGTTACAACTAGAAATGTTTTGTATAAATCTCTTTAAAATTGTAAGCATTGCACAGACAAAATAATCCACTTCCTGAGGATCTGATTCAGTCTTCAAGATCTTGGTTTGTAACCTTTGAGATAGGATTTTTCTTAATGTGAGAGATGTGTTCTTAATAATTCACCCAATCTTTGCTGAATAAAGCGGTGTGGTGGGTATGACTTGCTAAGAACATGTTCCTTATCCTGCAGAGAGCTATGCTTAGCTGGGGAGAAAAACCAGACAGAGACTATTTCTATTTTTAACTTAATTGTCACAGTGCCCTGTGTATAGGGACCTTAAATAAATATTTGATCTTTGATATTTGATGTTACTACAACCTGAGACCTTTCAAATCCCTGCTCTGTTTTCTTCATGTTAATAGTTTCATCAATTTTTGTCACTAGGGGAGGGACATAGCCACCCTGCCCAACTTTACTCCTACACCACACTTCTTTTTCTGTTCCTGTAATGCTTTATCCTTTAGGGTTCACTAGAGGAACAGGTTTAATATAAAACAGATACCACCCAAAGGTGATGACAAAGATGGGAACCATCTGAAAAAGCAGGAACAGGGTTTCCTTCTTTTCCCTGTTTATTCCATCCAGGCTATAAGCCTGTTTGTTGATATCACCCACATCCAGGGTAGGTCTTCTGTCTGCAATAAATCAGTCATCTGAACGTCCCCAGAAACAGTCTAGTAGACATTTTTTATTGAAGTTGACACCACAATTAACTATCACAGTTCCCTTTCTGTTCTATCAGAAGATTTTCTGCACTGTGTGACAGGGGCCTTTGCCTGAGTACCTCTCATCCGGGCTACTGGAACCCAAAGAAAGAAGGGTTTGCTCAACTACATGATTTGGTGTCTCTGTAAGTGTCATAGTGTCCTTTCACAGCTAGTGAGCACCATGTGGCAGGCCTCTGGGGAGCTTCCTTCACATTCCTCTAAGGGGTTATTCCAAAACCGTATTATCTTTCCTTGTCCTTTATCCAAAGGCTATTTCTCGGATGATCTTGTCTCCCATATTACAAAGCAGATGAAGGCTGAGTTGTCAGGATGGCTGAGCGGTCTAAGGTGCTGCGTTCAGATGAAGGCTAACAGGTGTGAACTTTTCAATTTTAGTGTGTTCTTCCCAATTACAGTGGTCCCTCACTTATCATGGAGGTTACATTCCAGATACCCTGAGATAAGTGAAAATCAGTGATTGTATTTATATGTTTTTTAAGGCTTTATAAACTCACACTCTTATAAACCTTTCCCACACTTGAAAAAACACTTCTAATGTTCTTAGCCATTTTCTAAACTAATAAACGTACATAATTTTATCAATGCACCTGTATTATACAGTACTGCAGAATCTCATAATATAGCAAAAAATCTGTGATAAATAACTTAAATTAATATTTTTTGAAAATCCACAAAACAGTCCATGAAAGTCACATTAGTTTCCATTAATAGTCCCTGCAAATTAGTGAAGGACTACTGTACAGAATAATATAAAGTTTGGGGACTAGGGATCTAGAGCAGAGTACTGCCTGTGCTCAAATCCTGGTCCTGCCACTTGCTATTGGAAAAGTCTTGGACAAGCTACTAATCTTTCTTGGCATAATAAGGTTGTTATAAGGATAAAGTGGAGTAGGCCATGTAAATCCTTTATAGTGGCATCTGACAGAAATAAACAATAGATGTTAGCAGTTCTTCTTGTCAGTGGTATTTTTCTGTCTTTATTTTATCCTTCCTCCTATTTAAGGTAGTTATATCTCTTTTCCTAGTTGTATTTTTTCAGTAAATATTATAGTGTCTGCACAGATTGGCCTGTTTATTTGGCCTCTTTCTTATACCACTGATCAAGTCTCGTTTATTCAAGAAAGCGATACAGCTTATATAGCAGAGGAAAGGGAAGTCAACGTCACTAATGACGTAGGTATATTAGGGTAATGTTATACGCTAATAATACTCAGGTGATCAACTAAAGGAGCACGTGACAGGAAGTCTAACCAAAGGAACACGAGGCAGGAAGTCATGATGCAACAATTCTACAGGAAGTGTAACTTATGTCCATAAAAGGAATAGAAACGAAGGCTTCCAGACTACGGTGCCCTCCACAGGTCCCCCTTTTTTATTTTATTTCTTTATGCAAGGCTTACTTGGCCATCCCTTGAGGGGGCAGTGCCTGTCTTAGGTTGAGGAGTCCTCTGCACTGGTCCAGCTCAGGCTTTGCCCGTCATAGGATAGTAGGACAACAAGGATCCTCTTCCTGTCTTAGGCAGCGAGCGATGTCTCATGCATGCTCCTTATTACCCATCTTTGGCTGGCCTGACCATCTCACCAAGGATGGGAAAGCTAAGGGGTGGCCACCTCCGCCTCATCATAGGCAGGGTGAACTTCATCACAGCTATCCCGATCAGCCATCTCAAGCCTATGATAATGGACCTGAATGGGTTTCATTAAGGCAGAATCTATCTGTTCTCGAACAAAGGTCATTAATCTATTGAAAATGCAGGGGCCAAAGGTGACCAGGAGCAGAAGTATGCAAAGAGGTCCTATAACTGGAAGAAGGTATGGTAGAAGCCCATTCCAGGCTCCTGAAAATGGAATGTCAGTCAGCTCTTGTTTTCTCCTAATCAGATCCTCCTGCAACCTTGCAATTCTGTCTCGGACAATACCAGACTTATTAGTATAAAAGCAACATTTCTCTTAAAGTACGAGGCAAATCCCTCCCTTGTTGGCGGTAAGGGGATCCAATCCTTGCCTATTTTGGAGGACCACCTCTGCTAATGAATCAATTTGATCTTGCACATCCTGGATGAAACGAGACAAGGACTGAATATCATTAACAAGCTGTTGAGACAATTTTGCATAGGAGTGTAGTGCCACTCCCATCCCTGCCCTGCGCATACCTATGGCTCCAGACAGGCCCATACCCATGAGAAGAGGGATCATTTGCACTGCTCTTTTGGAGCGGCCTAGGGCATATTCAAAACTAGGGATTGGCACAGGCTGGTCTCCAGGGATAATGTCAATGTCAGGGAGCAGGGAGGCAACTGCACAGAGGCAAGTCCAGTTCACAGGGAGAAAGATATATGCCAAATTACCTCCACATATGAACACCTGGCCAAGAGGGGGACACATAAGGGAGGATGTGTTAAAAAGATCGACACAGCTGCCAAAGGCAACAAAGCCAAGATCTATAGAATCATTACTTCCAAGGCCAGGACTCTGCACACATGTAAAATTATTTAATCTTGCGGGTTGGACTCTAAATGGTTGTGAAATAGAGCAGTTTCTGAGAACCTCAGAGGGGGCACCAGTCTGCATGGAGGGGATCACTAAAGGCAAGGGTGTGCCAAGTGCTAGACATAGCCAACAGTCACTTGCCAAGTGAGGGTTGGAGGCATTGAGCGCACGATGAGTGGCTCTAAGAATGTCTAAGGTTTGAGCGTCCAAATCTACTCCATGTGGCTTGGGAAGTGCCAGGGGGTGATAATGAATCTTTGGAAACAGTTGGTCCTCCAATTCCCGTAATCTTTGTTCTACATCTTGTTCCCTGAGACTGTCTTGAGGACTCCCACCATCTGATACATGAATAGGGGCACGTCGAGACCAGCAAACAGGCTGTCCAGGGGTACCCACACATGAAGCCTGAGAGAATTTAGGATTGCCTACAACAGTGGGAATATTAGAGCAGTCCCCTCCCAGGGTAGCACGTTTGGACTTAAGCAATGTGGCTACATAATATATTTCAGAGTTTGGTCCCACCATTCCTGAAAGGTATCATAGCAAGAAGAGGGCATTTCTGTTTGGTAACTTATGCACTCCTTAGGGCACTGTCCTTTTTTGCCATTCCCAGTGGAAGTAAGTTTAGGTTTCACTGAACACTTCCAGCTTGTTATACTGATTCCAGTATTACTCTGTTGAATATAGGCTTGTGCCATTTGTCCCCACAGTCAACCTGCTTGCCACTTACCACCATGCCATGAGTACCGTAGCCCCCTTTATACTCACAAGGATTACCATACAACAATCATTGTAGCTTCTCTGGGTCGGGATCTTCAAAGCCGCACTTAACAATCCAAGGCAATGTTGTCAGGAATCCCACAATCATTTTCCATTCATGATCTGCAAATAAGCACAAAAAGGTACTCTCAGGGCAAACAGGTGTCCCTGGATGTGTCCAATGGATCATCCTCTACCGTTGGAACCTGATCAATTTGTCTGACCAGTCTTTCTGGCAGCCATCTGGCAGATTTCATTTTTTGAGAATATATGCAAACAGATCCACGACCCCAAATGAGGACTGGGTCTGGACCATGCCAAGAATTAGTCAAGGGGTCCCTGCACAAGACTGTGGCAAAGTGTGTTCGCGTCTCTGCATGCCAAAAGCGAGCAGCAGCCGATCGCCTCTCAGCATCCACAGTTAAAAAATTTAAAATAAAGAGAGAGTGTGCCAAGATATTTCTCGGCGATCCCTTCGTTGGATACCAGTCTCCCCCTTTTATTTTTTTCTATTGTTGATTTTAAAGTATGATTAGCTCATTCCACAATGCCTTGGCCTTGAGGGTTGTAGGGAATACCTGTGATATGTATGATGTTAAGTGTTTTGCAGAACTGTGCAAAGGTGGAGCTATTATAACCTGGTCCATTGTTTTAATTTGTTGAGGACAGCCTAACACAGTTAATGCTTGTAACATATGGGCTCTAACATGTTTAGTAGCTTCCCCGGTTTGAAGGGAGGCAAAAATAAATCCACTAAAGGTATCAATAGTCACATGAATGAATTTGAGATTACCAAAATCAGCCAAATGAGTAACATCCATTTGCCAAAGAGCATTAGGGATCAATCCTCGTGGATTAACTCCAAGGTGAGGAGCAGGAAGATGAATTGCACATGAGGGACA